>RJWM01000434.1:35890-88979 GCA_004363535.1 Dasyprocta punctata
TTTTTTTTTTTTTTTTTTTTTTTTTTTTTTTTTTTTTTTTTTTTTTTTTTTTTTTTTTTTTTTTTTTTTTTTTTTTTTTTTTTTTTTTTTTTTTTTTTTGTTGCACACCATCTGTCACTGACCTGAACCTGTCTTTACACAACTATGGATACCTTGTGAGTCTTGATTAACTTCAAAATATTGAGACAGTGTAATAATCAGTCTAGAATTCTACATGCTCATGAACTATTACTCAAGCATGAGGGTAAAATACATATTTCAGACAAAAGCATTAAAATTATCTTTCACCAAAATGTATTATATGCACTTCCAAAGGATGTTTTTCAAGAAAAAAAAAATTAACCAAGAAGGAAAACAGGGTCGAGTTGTGATTTTTCTAGAGACCCTAAGCAGACTGCTGGAAGTTGCAATGGCCATGCCTGGCCTGGCCCTTCCTGCTCTGAGTACTGCTCTGCAGGCAGGCACAGAAGCCCAAAGAAGCCAGCAGAGAGAAAGACCTTGCCCACTGAATGGGGCCCAAAGTGCACTGGCCCCTGAGCTTGCTGCACTTCCAAGGGAGGAGTGTTAAGAGATAAATATTGATATTCATCTTGAAGAGATTTGACCTCCGAAGGAAGGGCTGAGATTTGGGTATTAATTTTAAGAGAAACACCTACATGTTTAGCTGTAATTTGCACTAGGAAGCATAAAAAATCCACCTGAGAAGTGAGATGAAGAAGTACAAACAGCAAATAAATATAAGAAAAAATGTTCTGTATCACTGGTCATTCAAGAGATGCAAATTAACAACACCAAGATTGCATCTCACACCTAGAAAGAATGGTTATCATCAGGAAATCAACTGATAACAAATTCTGGTGAAGATGTGAGGAAAAAGAATCCTTCTTCATTACTGATGAGAGTATAAATTGCTACAACCACTATGGAAGTTGGTGTGGAGATTCCCCAAAGAACTAAAACTAGAGGTTTCATTTGACCCAGTTGTTCCCCTTCTAGATAATTCCTAAAAGAGTTAAATGTATCATCTCACAGTGATATATACATGCCTATGTTTATAGAAGCACAATTTGTAATAGCTAAATTTTAGAAACAGCCTACATGCTGATCAATAGATCAAAATATCATAAAGAAAATATGATGTTCACACACAATGGAATACTACTCAGCCATAAAGAAGGATATATTTGAGTCATTTGTAGGTAAAAACATGTTCCTCAAGTCTGTAATTTTAAGTGAAATAAGTCACACAAGTTTAAATGTCACATTGATTCTCTTGTGTGAGAAACCCTAAAGGTAAATAAAAAATATAATTAAGGATGGATACTGGAAAGTAGGAAGAACATGTTCAAATAGGAAGGGAAACAAGAAAGGAAGAGGGGATAAGAAGGAAGGAAAAAGAGATTTTAAAAAAAGAGAATGGAAAAAAAAGATTGAATCAAAATTTCTGTAAATGAGGAGGGGAAGAAGTGTTGAAGGGAGGGGAGGTGAATTAGAAAAAAAAAGGAAGGGAAAAGGAAAAGATATAAATCTGTATATGTGTATATGTAAGATGACTAGAATGAACACACTGCTGAATGTATTAGTTGTTGAGAAGGAACAATTGACACTCATATGGTTGGATCAATTTTGCGTGTCTATATCTGTTGATATAAACAACCATTTTAAAGATAACGATGTGCAATATTGCAACCATTGTCAAAATTCTATCATCCTGTTTTGTAAACCTGTAATGTTACTGTTGTGCATTTACTCTAGTCATTTGTTTGTCTGTTTTGTTTTTTGTCTTTGTTATATGTGTCTTTTTTTTCTGCTTAAATAAAAAAAGAAAAAAAAGGAAAAAATTATGTACTATGATGAGTGTAACCATTATGCTTGGCAAATATGAACCTATAAAAACATAAATAAATGAAAATACCAGTTGGCACTGCTCTTGAAGTTCATTGTTGCTGAGATCCTGTTGCCAATGAAAGAATCAAATTCCCTGTAGGAAGAAAAGCATTGTTTCATTTGGTAGAAGCTCAAACTTCTACCTTGTGACAAGTCGGAGCATATTCTAGGGAATAGTCTTGAAAATGAGCTTCTTTT
Organism: Dasyprocta punctata; assembly: GCA_004363535.1. Classification (NCBI taxonomy): domain Eukaryota; kingdom Metazoa; phylum Chordata; class Mammalia; order Rodentia; family Dasyproctidae; genus Dasyprocta; species Dasyprocta punctata. Next base: position 37,976 of record RJWM01000434.1, read on the forward strand.
GTTCTCTTTATCACTCTGTAGAAAAAAAAAAAGATTAAAGTGGTACCTGAGAAGCATTGAAAAAGGAAGGAAGAAATAAGTGAAGAATTAATGGTAGAGGAGGGGAATTGCCAATACCATTGAGAAGGTATGCTTTTTTTCATGATTTATTTCAGTGCCAATAGACATCCTCTATAGCAGTGGCAGAAAACCTATGGCAGGCATGCTGCAGCCATCTGCTTACTATCACTGAAAGTGCTCAGAGGTTTGCCATCACTGCCCTGTATTCTTAGCCTCTTTTCCCTTCTTCATTGTCTTCTCTTTTGTTCAAAGAACGTTACAGAATTGGTGAGTTGTGCAGTTACTGATAATCATGTTTGATCTAATATCTTTCTTCCCACTGGTGCTTTGCCTGCCTGAAAAATACTTGCAAGAGTCTCTTTTTTTTCCCCATGATATAAGTAGTACAATTTTTCTGTGAAGGTTTGTAATTTTCAAGCACCATTTGTCTTTGACTGGTGGACAAATTAAATTTGGGAGGAGGCTAGAAAGCCTATTTGGTTTTCACAACAAACTATGCCTCTCATATTAGCTTCATTGACAAAATATTTTTGTATCTTCTGTCTGAGTTCATTTCTTAATTCATTTTGAGTTGGTTATTTACAAATATGATATTATCAACATTTGGTAAAAAAGATTAAGAATGTTGATTAACTGACCCAAAGTATCAGTTGGGAAATGATATTTATTCATTGAACTAGTATAGTACTAAAGAAAAAGTTAGAATATTTTTTACTTTATTAGTACATGCTTAAAGTATGTAATGATTACATTTCCTAGGTGGAATTTGTCCATGTACATGATGCAACTTCTTTGGGTTTTTTTCATCCTTTCCTCTCTCCTCTTTCCCTTTCCCTCCGTCTCTCAGTCTTCTCTCATGCAGTTTTATCTGGCTCTTTTCAATTATCTTTCATTTTTCTCTACAATTTATTTATGCTTTTGATTCTCATGTAAAAGAAATTACGAGCATGCTGTGTGAAATTTTGACCTGATTGGATTAACTGTAAACTTTGATGGCCCTGAAGCCAATATTTCTTTTAAATTAAAGCTGCGAGTAAAGTCCTAGTATTCATGAGTGCTTGACCCTTGAATTGCACTTGCAGCAAATGGATGGCAGACCCTGACGACCCTAGCAATATGGGGCTATCCTTGCAAGTTCTTAACAATTAGAATAAGCTGAAGCAAAGGTTCTGAAATGCAGAAAGGAAAGTTGACATGTATGGTTTTTAGATGTTAGAGTGCATTTTTACTGCTTGTATTGGCTCTTTCAGCCATTTAACTGGCAGGACAATCAGGAATTTTAAAATGAAAAGGTAGCTTAGTACCTTGTTCATTAAGGAGCCCCACTGGATGTGTAGCTTTTGTAGTTGGCAGGCAGTACCAGGTGAACTGTCCAAAATTCCCGCCTAAATGTTCTTCTAAATCCCATTTGGAGTCAAGAGGGGGGAAAAAACTGAAAGAGATTAACCTTGGATATTTTAACTTAGTTCGTACATTAAGAAAAGTGATACTACAAAGTAGATTAAATGTGCAAGCATTAATGGACAGAAAATAACCACTGTAGGTAAAAATATATTAATAAATACATAGACAAATACCAAGGAAGATAATTTTCTGAAAATTTTTTTAAACTGAGTTTTTTTTTTTTTTTTTTTTGAGACAGGGTCTCACTATGTAGTTCGGATTAGCTTTGAACTCACTATGTAATCCAGGTTGGCCTTGAACTCACAGTGGTCCTCGTGTCTCAGCCTCCAGAGTTCTGTGATCACAGGAGTGTGCCACCACACCTGGCTAGAACTGAACATTGAGATGAATAAGTTGCAAGTTCTTTTTGTGCTCATCTCTTCCCCTTCTTTTCTTCCTTCTTTTCTCCCTCCTTTCTTATTTTCTTCCTTTTCTTCTTCCTTTCCATTGCCCACATACAACCTGTTTACCAGTATTTTTGTTCATTTATGCTTCCCTAATATATTTTTCTCTATCCTTTCACTGATTCATTTTGAATCTCCTTTTTCCCTAAGTGTAACTTCCATATTCATCAAATACTAATTTTTCATTTTTTAGTGAGTCTGAACAAGAGATTTACATACGTGTTCTCCAGTTCCATTGATGCTGCTGAAAAATATGGGAAATCATTCATTTTGTGGCTTTACAGTATTCCTTTGTGTAAATATACATTTTATTCTTTTGCTTAAAGGTGTAAGAGTTGATTTCATATTGTGGCAATCATGAACATTGTAAAGGACATGGGTGTATTCTTTTAATTATGACAAAAGATTGCTTATATTATCAAAGCAACAAAATGAGATTCATTTGCTCTTCTCTGCAGTTAGAAAATATAAATTAAAATTTAAATATATAACATGATATTCAACTACTATTCTAATAAAGATACTTTCACCATATATTTATTTTCAAACAAATAGTTTAATACTCTAGGCCATCTACATTTTTTTCTAGAAGTATCCACATATAATAATCTTAAAGTTTCCACTAATGAAAATATATTTTTTTCAGTTCAGTTTTGTCATCCAAATAGACCCTGAGGGAAAAATAAATTACTATTTTTAAAAGGTTTCAAATATAAAATATCATTATTTTAAGCATCTCTATAAAAATACTTGTATTTATTTTCTATTGGGAATTAGAATTTCAAATAACATTTTCCCCTTCCTTACTTCTCACTCATGTAATTTGTTTCCATTGCAAGTATATGCCTAATATCCTTAAAGTTTACTCTATTATTTACATACTCCTTTCTACCTTTACTTTCTAAATATTCTCTTTATGTCATCCAGTCATACATATTTATTAAATACATATCTGAACTAATATATATATGTATAACTAATTTTACCTTTAAAATTTTTATTAGTACATGTTTGCAGCACATAATGGTAGCATTTCTCATGAAGAGTTGATACATGTACATAAAATATGTGAACTTTTTCATCCCCTTTCTCTTCTTTCCCTCCCTACGTTCTCTATCTCTTGTTGTGCTTCCCTTTTACAAAAGAACTGTCTTCCAAAGTCCTATTACATATCTTTCATCTTTCTTTTCATTAATAACGAATGAAGGAATGTGGTATTTATACACGTTGGAGCACTCTGCCATAGAAGGATAAACTTTAGCCATTTGAGGGAAACTGGATGTGCATTGAGACCAAAACGTTAAGTGAAATAAATCAGACACACAAGTTTAAGTATAAAATGGTTTCTCTAGAATTTATAAGAATTTGAAGGGCTGGGAGTTTGGCTCAAAGGGCTGGGAGTTTGGCTCAAAGGGCTGGGAGTTTGGCTCAATGCCTTAAGCGCCTGCCCTGGCAAGTGTGAGGTTGTGAGTTCAATCCCCGGTGCCGCAAAAAAAAAAAAAAAAAAAAAAAGAATTTGATCTTTTGTCTGAAAGGACATATTTTTTATCCCTAGAGTCCAACAGATTAACAAAAATAGGTTTTGTTGTTGACTACTCTCAGTGTATTTTCTCTAGTACATGTGTATTCAGTTTTTGAGAAATTTAATGTTTTATTGAAATATCATCTTTCAAATATGATTTATTCCATTTCATGTATTTTCTTCTATACACACAGTGAATATTTTTGGCATGTCTTCTCTCCTCCTATAAATATGTATTTATCTCTTCATTTACTTTTTTCTAACTTATGTCTGTTTTTTTCTATTGCAGTATTATTCTTGCATTCACAATGATCATACTCTAGTCTTGATTTCCAAAATTTTTCTCCCTAGTGCTGTTATCTTTTTTCTTATTTTGTTCCTATTTATCTCATATTTAAACTCCACTATTTTGATTTCTGTCATTTTAAGATTCTTTTGTCTTAATATTTAAAGCTTATTTTATTTATTTATTTATTTATTTATTTATTTTTTATTTTATTTGAGCGAAGAAAAACAAAACAAAAACAACAACAACAACAAAAAAAGACGACATATATAGTAAAAACAACAAACAAAAGAGACAAGCAAATGACTAGAGTAAATACACAACACTGCAGGTTTACAGAACCGGTAGATAGAAGCTTGACAATGGTTGCAATATTGCGCATCATTATAAGCTTATTTTATAATAAGCAGTAGTTCCATCTTTTTCGTGATCATGATATTTTCCTATTTTTCTTTAATTTTCGATTTCTATATTATTTAGTTGCTGTCTTTTTTCAGCAAATCGTTTTAAGAACCATGATCACAATCATTTTATGTTGACTATGTTTACATGGAATGTGGTTTATCAAAATTTTTAAAATAGTTTCTTGAATAAGGAAAGAAAACTGGCAGATTTTCTAGTTTCACTGACCAAAAGCTACATTTTCTGTTTTTAATATTAAATATTTATAAAGGTCAATTTCACACTTCTAATACCTGGGCCTGAAGGAACTTTCTACTTAACTCTCCTGTCAGAATCTTTTCTTTACCTCTAGTCGTCCTGCCCAGCTCTTTTTTTTTAACTCTCAGGAATTCTCTCCATAGTCTTAGGTGTCTGTCATCTGAAAAACAGTTTTCGGACTATTTCTCAAGTCCTTCAGAGTATAACTACTCATCTTGATTTGCCTGGCAGTATTTTAACCCTGAAAGTCCTGAGCCAGGCAAGTTCCAGAGTCCAGGGTAAGCCAGAAGAATCCTCTCTGTACCATGCCCCTGTCTTGCTCTAGAGCAGATGATCCTCCTCTTATGAGTGATAAACCTGTCCTGGTAAAACTCTTGTAAGTTGAAAATGCTCCTAAGTTGAAAGTATATTCTAGGTGTATTTAATATACCAGACAGCACAGTTTAGCTAATATACCAGACAGCTAATATACCAGACAGCACAGTTTAGCTAAGTTTATCTTAAACATGTTCAGAATACATTAGTCTGCATTTAAAATTATCTAACATAAAGCCTATTTTCATAATTAAATGTGAAATGTGTCATGTAATTGAATATTGCATCAAACTTGAAAAGCAGAAAGGTTGCATGGATATATTTTGTATTATATATTGAAGCTGAAAATTCTTAAATTGAAACACTTAAAATCAGAGATCTTGTGTATAACAGCTGGGCTCTGTATTCTATTCTGCTACTAAATTTTCTTTTCAATGAAAAGAAACTTCAATGTCCTCCCTCCATTGACAACTAATATCTCATTTTAATTTAGTTTAAGTAGTTATTTTCAAGAATATATGAGTCAAGGCAAAATACAGCAATAAAGGAAAAACCAGCAGTTTTCCTTATAAAAAACAGCAAAAAAGAATCAACCACTGTTTTCTATTGTTTTATCTGAGAGTAAATGAGTCCTCAAATTTTTATTTTTGTTTTTAGGAAATGCCATTATGTGTTGTCTTTTTGAGATAGACTTTCACTATGCAATTCAGGCTAGCCTTGAACTCACTTTGCAGCCTAGGCTGGCCTCAGACTCTTAGTGATCATCCTGCCTCAGCCTCCCAAGTGCTGGGATTACAGGTGTGTGCCATCAATGCCTGGTTGGAAATACCTGGTTCAATAGTGAAAGTAATTGCAGTTATTTTTGTCTGTATTATTCAAAAAAGAAGGAAGGAAGAAAGGAAGGAAGGAAGGAAGGAAAGAAGGAAGGAAAGAAGGAAGGAAAGAAAAAGAAAAAAGAAAGAAAAAAAGAAAGAGAGAGGCAGGAAAAGCAGAAGATAATATTAAAAGCTAATTTAATGCCAAATAAAGTATTACAATTTGATTTTAAAACATCAGATGCTTCGCAGAACAAAAATAAAATGAACAGTTGCATAGAAAATATTAAAATATTTAAAAAATTAGGCAAACAAAAGTAGTAAAATATTTTATTTTATCATATACTGTATTGGCATTTCACACCTTGCCATAAGTTTCTGGTTTCCTTCAAAGTTATTGTAGACTAGCATACTAAGCTGTTTGTTATTTGAATGGAATTTTAAAATAACTCTCAACTAATATCACTAACATTATTTTGATATCTGGACAAAGTGCTCACCATGCAAAATCCTCATGCTAGTTTTAATATCTCTTCCAGGCAGTGCACACAATTTAGTACAGCCAGGCCATCATTCTCTCCATAAATAACACAGAATGATAATCCATGCAGAAGAAAATGGAAATCGAAGTTAAAATAAATACTCCTCATCTGCTATTCTTCCAGTGTAGTACCATTTAACTTCTGCACAGACAGTAATGCCTATCATTGACATTTCAGAAGGGAACTGAAAACATTGTAAACCGTTTTTTGATGTAAGAAATTACGGTATCAAAACAATGCTTCAGTCCGAGAGGGAATGACTGACGACTTCAACAGAAAATAAACCTCATCGTAAAACATGCTGTTCCACTACTGTTACAGGAAACATGCACACATTTGATAACAAGAAATAAAGCTTACTTTCATAGGATCTTCAGAATTTCGTACTCAGTGACTGTGTCCATGAAATGAAAAAAAATTCACTAAGAAGACACTAGTCAGTGATAGTGTAATGGTAAAACTAAGGCTGCAGTAATTGTTAAGAAAAAGCCAATGGATATATCCTTCATGTTATACACAACAATAACAACTTTTAATTCTAATTTAATACAGTATATTGTTATTTAAATAATAGAAACATAACAATCTTTAGTATATTATTTATATCCTTAGAAAACTTTAAAAATTTGCCGAAATCTGTCCAGAAGATATTTGAGAAATATTTTGAGGGTATGGGGATAATTAAAGACTATGAATAGAAAAACAAGAATTATTTCTATTATCGATAATGCCATTACACATATTATAAACTTCAGAAATTTGATTTATACTTAAACTGTAGATGTTTGCATGTCTCTGTGTACAAAGCTGGTGAATCTATACTTTAAGAGCTATCAGATTATGTATCCAATAGAGTCATTGAAAAGTACATATTTGTACTTCAATTTGTTACCTCTGGCCAAAATAATGTGACACTTAAAGTGCGATGTGATTAAATTAATTGAGTTCTCCACATTACCAAGCACAAAGACATTTCTTTTATGTCAATGGAAGCAATGTGATATATCTAGCAACCATCATAATTTTCTTCAGCAACAAGTTTCCACAGAAAACAAACAAGCCTAGGTCCTTTGCATATAATGACACTATGCTATACATTTCATTTTTGATAGTAAATTCCTGAAATGTTTAAATACAGAAAATTACTGAGTTTATCCTGGATCAAAAAAGATAGGGCAATTCTATCTCACTCCAAAGGCTAATTCAATAAAGATTAAAATATTTAGCTTATTTTTTTGAATGGGAATCCAGCTCAACTGCTTTAAAAATTATTTTCAGTGTCTATCTTTTGTTTGAAGTAAAATGCTACATTCCATTTCTATTTGCAGAAGAATAATGTCTGAGAAACTTTGGTAGAACTATGTCTAAGTTTTTCAATGAATAGCTCAAATTGTTTGCAATTATTAACAAAGAGGTAATATTTTCTATTTATTTATAATAGCAATTATTTAAAGAAGTCAAAACCCCCTTAAGCTGACAGGCTGCTGAGCTGTAACTGGCAGAGTGAGTACAGAGACTCAATGTGAAAAGTGGAAGATAATGCGCTCACACACTAATGGGCACTGAACTAGACATAGGCTCATTTTTCACATCATGTCATCTGTAAGGTTTGAATAAAAAGTAATGGCCAGAATGAGCCTGGCTCTATCTCAGACATTATCATTTGCCTCCTCAGTTTTATTTGTGTTGACTTGTACAGTCTAAAAAGATGACAGTCTTTGGGCCTCCGGATCACTCATAGTGATAATACACAGCACATTACACTGTTGGTGACAGGTTCTGTTCTCTTAGATGGCATATGAAAGGAACGCATCTCTTTCCGTCATTTCAAATGCTATAAACTGACAGAATAAAGAATCTTGCAGAGGGGACATCACAAACCCTGTCTGTTATGATTTTATGAGATAAACTGGATTTCTAGGGTATCTTGTTCAGGAAATTAGTGTCAGTCAAACTTTAGTGGTTTTTTTTTTTTTCAGAGATAAATAGCATATTCTAGAAAAGTACCCTTGCTTTATTTCATACAGTGAAACCACCAAAACCTTACGTCCAATCCTGAGAAAAGCTATGGTTGTTCTCCCTGTAAAAAATAACTAGGTTACCTGGTTAAAATGCAATATATTGTCCATGACCTTAGTAAGAAATAACTGCTCATGTATCAACTAGATCTTTAAAAGTATCACTAATATGATTCTGTTAAAGAATAAATCAGTACTTTAAAATATTTTGGAAGGCTCATTTTTACTGAATTGCTAACTTAATAGCCTGTTGAACTATAAACATGTCAAAACTATAATTTTTTTCTTGATACATTTATTCAAGGTTTTATCTTCTTTCTTTCTGTCCCAATAAGTATTACAGAACTAATTTACAATAGTTTGAACTTCACTGAAGACACCACAAAAAAACAATAAGATAGATAATAATATGCAGAATTTTATTAATTTTTCTAAAACCAAGTTACATGGATTCTCTAATCTTGACATTTTTAAAAACATTATAGTATCATAAAAATTTACAGGTACTTGAATCATAATCTGCCAATTGTCGTAGCTTTTTCCCATGTAATTTCAAGTCCTATTACAATAAACGTTCCTCGCCTGAGTTAAGTTTAAATGATTAAGTTAGACTTGCTCACTGTACTTTTCTGTCCATTTCCATGTTTGAAATTTTTCACTACCCAGATGAATAGAAATGAATGTCAAAGAATGTTTAAGATATACATATATAAATGGTACCTTATTCAGATTTTTATTACAAACTCATTAAAAATTTATTTGATTCTTGAAGTTTACCACATGGTTGTATTTTAAAGTAAGGTATGTCTGATAGTTTGCTTTCACTTGACATTCAAATAAAAGGGATGTTCTAAAAATCAATGACCAGAAGTATAATGTAATAGCACATAATGTGATTAAATAAAGAAAATGATGATAAAGAAGTAATAATGAATTTCACATTTATTCCACCTTGGTCTATGTCTTGTCTGTCATTAATACTTATGCTGTGTACTGTTTTAAAATGTAATGTAGACACTTAAAATTATAAAAAAATTATGAAGCCACTAGCTATAAAAATACAAATTTTCTTTCAAATTATTCACCTAAAACATGACAAAATTATGGTTCATTATCCCTCAGGTGAAGATTTAGAAATTTTCTGTGGCTTGAACGATTGAGTTGAAATTCCCTTACTTACTAGTCTGCTAAAGTACCTGACAGTCAAGATAATTTAGATATTTGCACAGATTTGCCATCACCTTCATTAAGGAATTTTCTTTCACATAACCTCATACTGATATCTAGGCATCTGACACACACTTGACACATCTAATACTAACAAAACAGTTGGCCTGTTAAGGGGCTTCATGAAGTACCTGGAAAAACAAGGGTGGAGGGTTTAAAAAGCCCACTTATTTCTTATTTGTAGTAGGATTTTTTTTTAAAGATGACTGAATCTTTTCCCTTAATTGAACATTTTTTACACAGTCCAGCATCAGTTTGTAAATTACTCTCAATGTGGAGATCACTTGGTGTCTTTAATAAGATAACTTTAAGACTTGAACATTGTCTGTATTCACCATACACTGTATTAGGTACCTTAATATTTTTATAGACTTTGTCCACTTTTGAGTTTTTACATTATTCATTTCTGCATATGAAATTGAAGTATTTTGATTGATTTATTCTCTGGTTTTCCTTCCCTCAGAGCAATGCTTTATGGTGAATGTACCCTGAGATCTGATGACTGGAGTATGGTTAATGAATTACCTTTAGTGGAGTTAGTGTTTCTATGGTGAACTTTGTTGGTACTTGAATCCTGCAGCTGCACCTCAGTCTCAAAGTATGCATTTAATAAGTAGGGTTTGGAATCTGACATATGACTTTAATATAATCAGTTCTGTTAAGCAAGCAGTGTTAATTTAAATGATAGTGGTCAAATTAATAAGTAGTATATTACTTCATTCCCTGAATATCTACTTGTATGCTAAATCTTACTTATGAGTGGACAATACAAATGAGCTAAATTTTAAAGAAATAAATTTCAATAATAACATATAGAGTGTAGAAAGAACACTTTCAAGTGAATATCATCCTGTTATACATGTAGGAATAATAGAAGAATTAAAGAGCTTCTAAATTACCTCCTTGTTTGATTGCAGAAATGCAAATAAAGTAAAATTATTTTTTAAAAAGCATTTCAAAGTAGATCTCTGTCCTTATAGAAAAAAATAATGAATTGTGTTCCTAACAGAATTTTGCAAATTCACAGTATTGTAAAGGAATCAGTGTCATGGCGAACCATATGGTAGCACAAGGTTATGGAGAACAGTCATTTGCTGGGGCTCAGCATAAAAGTGATTTTCGCTCTTGGAAACGGGAACTGCTGCTCTGTCCCATTCGGCTTCCACCTCATGTCCTTAGACTTACTTCTGCCTTTCTTTGTTCAGGTCTTATCCTTAGTGTCAATGTTGAACTAGTCTCCCAGAACAAGTAAGCCTTTTCCTTGTAGTCTGCCCATAAAGTCATCAGGTTAAGGGTGTATCGGCTCCATTCCTGATAAATGGCACTGTTATCTGGCCCATTTCTTTTGTGTGCCTCTCAGTTAGATAGCAGGGTTAGGACATATGAAATCTTCTATTCTCCATGTCTTTTTTATTTGTAAAGCTTTGAGAGCTTAACATTTCTCTGTTTCTTGTTGTTCAGACCAAACCATTCCCTCTGAATCCATTTACTAGTGGCCTCTTGCCTCCTATAGCAAATCCAAGTTTCCTCTTGTCATCTTCGAGGAATCCATCCCTATCTTGCCTTTGTGTCCTTGTGTGCATGTGCATTCACTGCCATCACTGTCATTTTATCTCTGATCAAGTGTAACCATATAAATAGAGTGAAATTGCTATAACAGTTAAATGGGAAGCCAAGTGAAATCAAATTGAGATTTCAAAGAATGGAGTCTAAAACTCTCCATTCTAAACAACTAATTAATTTTATTAAGATATTGTTATTTTCTTACAATTTAAAAAACCAGTTATGCTTGAATTCAAACATATATGTAGACAAGAAATCAACTTTAGCATCTAGAGAATTTTCATTCAAAATTCTGTATGATTTTAAAAGGATCACTGAAGTAATATATTTTCCATTCCTCATGTATCTCTCCATTTACTAATAGCATGATGTCTTAGTTACTTTTTACTCATTGCCGAGACAAAATACCTGACGCCCAAAATTAGGGAAGGAAAGTTTCTCGGGAGTTTCAGTTCATAAGTTGGCTCCAAGGCAGCCATTCATGCTGGCTGCAAGCTGCAAGCTGCAAGCTGTGCTGGCGAGAGAGAGAGAGAGAGAGAGAGAGAGAGAGAGAGAGAGAGAGAGAGAGATGGAAATGGAAATGGAAATGGAAATGGAAGCAGAAGCGAACAAGAGGCCGCCTTCCATTACACTGTATGTCGGCTCCACCCCTGGGTGGATACAGCAAACCGAACACAAGCAAGTGCCAGACTTAGCCCCATCAAAATTATGTGAGGACTTGGGGGGATATAGCATACCCAATACATTGCACCCCTGGGCCCCCAAGGAGTCATTTATATTCTTAATACAAAAACCATTTAGTCCATCTCCAAAGGTTGCCAAAGTCCTAACAGTTTCACTATTGCTGAAAAGTCCAAGTCCCAAATCTCCTCCGAGATCTATGGCAAACTCTTAACCGTAACCCCCTGTACAAATGAAAACAAGGTTAAGCACTTCCAACATATAAAGGCGCAAGATAAACATTACCATTCCAAAAGTTAGAAACAGGGGAATACAAAGCATTGGAACCAAAGCAAGTCCAAAATCCAGCAGGGCAAACATTAAGTCCTGGAGTTCTCTGCTCAGCATCTGAAGTAATCTGGTTACAAGCTCCAACAGGCTTGAGCGACTCCATCCCTGCAGCACCTTTAGGGGTCTTAACTTCCATAGCTTTCCTTGGACCATCCACGTTCCTTGGCTCCACTCATACATCTTTATACATTGCTCTCTGCAGGTGAGGCAGAAGCTGTCTTAGCCTTTTCTTGTACTTAAAACCAGCACCATGCGGATGCCACCAAGGTCCGCTGTGGGCTGGAGCAGTAGTCAGCCTTTCCTCTCTCTTGGCTGTAGGGGTCAACTGCCTGGATCGCTGAGCTCTCTGAACCTGATTGTGAGGAACAGCTTCTCTATGCCGCCATTCTGGAATCCAGCTTGGCCGCTGCCATTTTGGGACATGGCATGGCCTCTGTTGCCACTCTGGGACAAGGCACTCTGTGGCTTTTTGTTGCCACTCTGGGGCAGGGCACTCTGCGGCTTTTTCTTCCAAGCAAACTCTTTCACTTTTGAAGGCCTGAGGCTGCAAAGGGCGGAGGCCCGCTGCTTCCTGGGATGCCCCGAGGCCATCTCTTTTATTCTTTTGTTCCTTCTCAGCAATCAAGGTCTCAACTCCATCTTTACAGTTCACAGCTTCCTGGCCAAACTCACAAGCTTTTAAATCACCATGCTGGGCTCCTTGCTCTTTATCTACAACATAAATCTGGTTAAGAGCCCCCAACAAAAGCCAGGCCACCATTTCAATGTTTGACTGCCTCATAATTTCATTCTGTAGAGTAATTAATCCTTTGCCCTTAATCTCAGTCTCAGGCAAAGTCTCTGGGCATGGACAGAATGTAGACAAACTTTCTGCCAAACCATAACACACATCGTGTGGAGACCAACACCCAATGTCATTCTTCTTCCCAGCAGAAATCTCCAGAGCCTGGTCTTTACCAGCCAGCTTTCTATCAGTCTTCTGGTCTCCTGGGCTCTGACCAGAATCTCCCATATAGAACAGCCTAAGCTGTTCCAGGACTATGCATGTAGGCGACATCTCCGAACCTTTCCAAACTTTCCCTGCAAGCCATTTCCAAAGGCTCTCCAACCACATGGTCAGGAATAGTCACAGCAATGAACCCACTCCTCTGGTACCAAATTCTGTCTTAGTTACTTTTTACTCATTGCTGAGACAAAATACCTGATGCCCAAAATTAGGGAAGGAAAGGTTTATTCTTACAGTTTCTCGGGAGTTTCAGTTCATAAGTTGGCTCCAAGGCAGCCGTTCATGGTGGCTGCAAGCTGCAAGCTGCAAGCCATGCTGGCGAGAGAGAGAGAGAGACAAAATGGAAATGGAAGTGGAAGCGAACAAGAGGAAGACCCGCCTTCCATTACACTGTATGTCAGCTCCACCCCTGGGTGGATACAGCAAACCGAACACAAGCAAGTGCCAGACTTAGCCCCATCAAAAGTATGTGAGGACTTGGGGGGACATAGCATACCCAATACACATGATTTCTTTCAGATGATAAAATACTTTAAAATAATCTAATCCCTGCATAAAAACTCCTCAAACATTTTTCTTTTTGAAATTCCATTCTGTTTTAAGGTAGTTCTAGTTGAAGAAAGCTTTCCTTTGATTATTTTTTAATTTAAGAGAAAAGAAAAAAAAGACACATATAACAAAGACAAAAGGCAAAAGAGACAAACAAACGACTAGAGTAAATGCACAGCAACAACATTACAGGTTTACAAAACAGGATAGAAACTTGACGATGGTTGCAATATTGCGCATCATTATCGTCCATTGGTTGTTTACATTAACAGACATAGACATGTAAAATTGATCTAATCACATGAGTATTATTTGTTCTTTATCAATAATGAATACATTCAGCAGTGTGTTCCTTTTAGTATCTGTATATACATATGTATATCTGTATATACATATATACAGATTTATATTTTTTCCTTTTCCCTTCCCTCTTTCCCCCCTTTCCCCTTCCAACCACTTTTGGTCTTTGAGTTGTCCTCTACCCTCACCTAGTATTCATTATAGATTTTGGGTCATATATACTTTTTCCATTTCTTACACTAGGGAGACAATGCGGTATTTACACATATGGGTTTGATTTGTCTCACTTATGAGTATGGTCTCAAGTCGTGACCATTTACTTATAAAAGTCTCAATGCAATCTTTCTTAATAGCTGAATAGTACTCCAATGTATAAAAATACCACATCTTTTTTATCCAGTCTTTGATTGATGGTCACTTGGGTTGTTTCCAAGATCTGGCTATTACAAATTGGGTTGCTATAAACATGGGTGCACAGATATCACTGTGGTATGATGTTTTCAATTCTTCTGGGAAAATGCCCAGAAGTGGGATAGCTGGGTCAAATGGGATCTCTAATCCTAGCTTCTTGAAGAACCTCCACACTGACTTCCATGGTGGTTGCACCAGTCTACACTCCCACCAACAGTGAAAAAGTGTCCCTTTTTCCTCACAGCCCCTCCAGCATTTGTTGTTGGTTGATTTTTTAATCTTGGCCCTTCTTTCTGGAGTGAGATGGAATCTCAGTGTTGTTTTAATTTGCATTTTCCGAATGACCATTGATGTTGAACATTTTTTCATATATTTATTTGCCATTTGTATTTCTTTCTCTGTGAAGTGTGTATTCATTTCAGATGCCCATTTTTGGATTGGGTCCTTGAATTTTAGGGGCCTGGTTTCTTTTAATTCTTTATGAATTTTAGATAGAAGCCCTTTGTCTGATGGACAATTGGCTAAGATATTTTCCCAATTCATGGGTTTTCTTTTCACTCTATTGGAGATTTCCTTTGACATGCAAAAACTTTTTAGTAAGATGAGATCCCAGTTGTTGATTCTGGAAAGTGTTTCCTGTGCAATTTGATTTTTGTTCATGAACTCTGTGCCTACTCCTGTGTTATCAAGATTTTTTACCTACTTTCTCTTCTAGTAAGTTTAGTGTCTCTGTTTTTATATTCAGATCTTTGATTCATTTTGACTTTATTTTAGTGCATGGTGATAGACGTGGATCTAGTTTTAGTTTACAGCATATAGAAAGCCAGTTTTTCCAGCTCCATTTGTTAAAGAGGTTGAAATCTTTTCCTCAGCACTGTTTGAATACTGGATAATCTTCTTGCCTCTTAAATAATAGAAACCATGTCTAAGTAAATTTTTAAGTGCAGTTCTTCAAATCTCTTAAAATAGACATTTTGTCTTTGATCTGAGTCCTCCAGGTCAAATAATCCAAGTTGCTTAAACTTTAAAGCATTACATAAAACCTTTGGGTCTTCTCATGGTCCTGCTTTGTGATCTGTATCCCCATTAAAGTTCCTCTTAAAATATCGTGCTAACAAGTGAATACAATGGCCACAGCATACTGATTATGAGGTTAAACTAGAACTTCAGTGTGACTTTTACATGAGTTATTCGTATGCTGGAGATACATACATTCTTAGATATTCCTTCTGTTGTAGATTGGATAAATGTCTCCCAAAAGCCCACGTTTTGAAGGCTAGACAGCCCAGTCCATGGTGCCATTGTAAGGTGATGGAATGACTAACAGGTGGAGAGTAGTGGAATGTTTGAGATCATTAGAGGCATAGCCTTGAAGGGGATGGTGGAATTCTGATCTCATTCTCTTTTAATTCTTTGCTTTCCTGCTGCTATGAGGTGAATATATATTAGCTTCTGCATGCTTTTATCAATGTGCCTTGTCACAGGCATAAGACTGGGAAAACTGATCAGGGAATGAAACCCCCAAAACTAAACCAAAATGAAGTATTTTACTTTACAAGTTGATCTATTTTGGGTATTGTTACAGTAACAGAAAGCTGATGAACACAGCCTTTTTTGGTACTGTCTTTGTAAATTTAGATTTTTTAGACTTAAGAGCAAGAAAATTATATGAACTATAACCACAATTTAACCTTAGAGGTTTATCTATTCCTTTGTGTTTGTATAATTTTTTCATATATTGGCAATAAATGATTGGAATGCAGAATATTTATCAAGGTCTTTAATAAGGCAGACTAGCAAAATTTTAAAGCTAACCATTTTACAAGTCATACTAATTCATTCTATAGCATATATACCATTAATTTAAAGGACATGAAATACCAAGTCATAATTTGAACTATGTTTATTTTACATTTATGTAACTTTTCTTTATGCTTATTATGTTATAATAATAGTATGATTATTCATATTAGCAGGTACTTAATTTATTTTCTTGTGCAGCTTTTAACTTTAACAGATTGTGAAAGCTGAGGAAATTTAAGCATCATCTGATTTTTCTCTCTAAGAAGTTGCATTCAAAGTTTTCTAAAGAATTCTGCTGAAATAGACAATATTCCCCAAACTTCTTTAAATAATCTCTGTTTTACAGATGATTCAATGCAAATTAGTTGAAAAAAATCATCAACATTGTCTTGTACAAATAAAATATAGTACTACCTTAATTACTACTTTAAAAATTGGGACTTTCAGATGCATAACATAACAGAACATATAACAGTTATTTGTATTTTTGTCGCATTTTAAGTGTATCATTTTCACTACTAACAAGTCTTTTAGGAAATATCTATATGTGTATCCCCTTGCTGAGTGCTAGCTACACCATTTTGAATTACATAATTCTTTTTCCCTGGTACAAGTATTAAAACACAGATGATAAAATATAGCTCCAGATAAACAAACCCAGACGTCCCATTGAGTGTTCACCTGTGGCTCTTATTAAGTCACTTCACCTTATTTCAGGATTCCTTAGCTATAAAGTAAACTAATGATATGACATCTCTTTCAAGGGAATTTTTTGAGTTAATGAACATGCAGTGAGCAATTTAAGGATCAAACACACTGGGCAAAAGACTAAATTTTTATTATAGTGGATACTCACAGCCTTATGTAATCTGCCAGTCTAAACCATGTGCTGCTTTGGCACATGCCTTACTGAAAATAGCAGACTAGTTTGTGAGCTGGCACAAAGTCAACATAACAGATGGACATGCAATGAAATAACTAGCAAAGAGACCTTGTTTCAACATCAAATATGTTTCCTTAGGGAGAGATTCTTGAGAAAATTGTTTTAGGGATACTGCTGTAGCTAAGTTAAGGTGGATATTTCTTATACATTTTGACTTTTTATGTTTTTTGGGGAAAATTATTTCAGTTATTTACCCCTTTTCAGACTTTCAGTACTCACTAGAATTTCACAGTATCTTAGACACTATACTTTAGAATTTCAAAACACCACCGAAGAATGAGGTCAAAATTTTGTCTTATGAGGAATAACAGCTATTTGGCTACTCAAACAGTTTTACTCTCTAGTCTAGCATGACAAACCCTATGCAAAGTTTTTAAGTTAATTCTTTATGATATCATAAAGAATCGATGATAAATGAGCTTTTTACAAAATCAGTGTATTTCATATATTATTGGGTATATCCTGCGAGCAATAAAGTATTCTTATGGCATATTAAGAATACAGACTCTGATATTAATAAGAATCTCAAATTTTTCAACTTTTGGCATGTACTATTACAATTATAATGAGAGAAATCTATTCTAAATATACATATCTAAAAGGAGAAGCATGTACCTTTCAACTACTAATCTAGCATACATATGAAAGAAATAAATAAATTAGTAAAATGATTTAAACATGATCTAAACTGATTTGTGTCCATTAAGTTGAGTAAAGCATTTCTTATGCATTTATATTTCATCTCAATTATTAGCTTTATCAAGAGTACATAACTATTAGGAAACATTTTGAGAATTAAATTAAGAATGAAAATTAATGCAATACACATATATGACAAAAAAGCAATAGCAATGAAAAGCACAGGCTTTTTCCTTACTGGAAAATCACTAATACTTTTGAGTATGTCACTACTTAATAGTTTCTTACACTCTTTCAAAATATCTGAAACTATGTGAGTTTTCAAATTTGTATTCTGACGTATGTTTATATATATTTAAACAATACAATTCTACAAATCTGCATATGATGCATACATATCTACAATATATTATAATTTTTATTAATTAGCAATCAAAAATGAGCACAATTTGTATACACAGTTCTTCATTAGTGGCCACCTTGATACATGGTGAAGTTGTCATTACTGATCTTTTTCACAAATTTCTTGGATATTGTCATAGGTTTATCCCTGCAGATGAACACTTGTTGTCATTTTGTCAAGTGTCTCCTCAGATAAAGATGATGCTGGAATTTTAATTAGCATTGGATAGAACTTATGAATTTAATTTAAGTAAAATTCTAACAATATAACTTATCAAAGAACAGGATTTTCTCATTTTTCATTCAAGATTATTAATATCTCTCACTTGGTTTTCATCCAGTAACAAGTATAGATTTATTGTGTTTTTTTTCTAAAGACATAGAATATTTATGTCCAGGCATAATCCTATTCAGGAGTATTATTTGTGTTAATATACATAACAATAAAAATTTCTTTTGCTATACTTTAGTTGACACTTTTGTATATATGTAAGAGACTTTTCTGTCATAGGTACTTATTCACATTATGAAATTCTGTCACTTGCTGTTTATTCTCTTGAGATTTCTCTTATGTAGCTATTCTATATGTAAGAAAGTAGATTTTCATATTCTTTTCAAAGTTTTTTACCACTTATTTCCTTCTCTGATTGTACTGGTTAAATATTGTGAAATATTCTTCAATAATAATGGTAACATTAGAATATTTCCAATTTCTGTCATTTGAATGATAACATGTTTAGTATGTAACTGTTATGCTAGATGTTGGTTTCAATTTGTAATCAATCTCACCTGTATTATTATGTTAAAATTATCTATTTCATAAAACATCAGTAGTTTTTATTCATTTGCTTATTTTGGGATATAGATTTTAACATTTTTTCTTAAGGAAAATATTCATCCTTTAATATCACAGGTAGAAAATAAACTTACCTTTTTTACCTGGTGTATTCATGAGATACAATACATCTAGTAAACATTAGATTGTACTTCAAATAGTTTTGTGGTTAAGTTTATATAATTAGGAAAAGTTTTAGTCAGTAACTAAATTGTTATGACAATTTGAGAGAGCAATATGATTTGATGTAATATTAAAGAACCTTCATAGTTAGCTTTCTGTGTCTGTTCACTTCATTTTTTCTAGTAAAATATTTAATTTCATTAATGAAATTTTAAAACTAATGATTTGAGAGAAAAGAAGGTCTTTCACTAATAAAATTTAAGAAGTAAGCATACCCATGCAGAAATATGTGTCTTGGTTACTTTTTACTTGTTGCTGAGACAAAATACCTGACACCCAAAATTAGGGAAGGAAAGGTTTATTCTTACAGTTTCTCAGGAGTTTCAGTCCACTAGTTGGCTCCAAGTCAGGATGGGGTGGTGGGTCTACGGTTCATGGTGGCTGCAAGCCACAAGGCACACTGGTGAGAGAGATAGAGGCAGAAGAGGAAGTGAACAAGAGGAAGACCGGCCTTCCCTTACATTGTATGTTGACTCCACCCCTGGGCGGGCACAGCACTCATATTGCCAGACAACAAACCAATAACAAACCAATAACTCAGCCCCATCAAAATTATATGAGGACTTGGGGGTACACAGCATATTACCCGATACAATAGGCAAATAATTAAATATGTAAAAAATAATCAAATTTATACATGTGAAATTATTATGCTTATAAAAGACAGAATAGAAGATAGAAAAATAGAACATGTCATTATAAAGCATGTTGACTGAACAAAATAGAAATCATAAAAAATTAATTCAGAAATTTAATTGGAAAGTTACCAATCAGATTAGACAGAGTTGAACAGAGAATTAATAAAATGAAAGATTGAGTTTAAAAACTATTTTGAGTGAAGAGCAGGGCCAGGAACAGAGCGGTCAGATAGCATTTCCTATGAGCCTACCAGCATGAGGGCTGAGAATCAGGAAATCCCCCAACCCCACCCCCAACCCCACTCCCTGCTGTAAGCAACTGGCTGGTTTGAAGTACAGACTGAGTTGATAGGCTGAGTTGATAGCAGCTGAGGTACAAAAAGCAACTGGATGCCTGTATTGTTTGGTTGACTTTGCAGATGTGGGGTCAGTGGTCTGAGCATCTGTTGGGAGGATGAGAGTATCCAGTATAGCAAATATGTTTTTGAGGTCCAATATTGTTCTCATTGTTTTGTTTTGTTCTGATTAATTGTTTTGCTTTATTCAGTGTTCTGTTTTGACTGGTTTTATTATGTTTTGTTGTGGTTTGATTTTACTATATCAGATGGAATGGACAACCATTGTGAAGATAACAAGATATGCTATGATGGTTGTTGTTTTCCTGTTATCCTGTTTTGAAGTTTTGAACCAATTTCATTGCTTTGTTTTGATTGGTTTTATTCTGTTTTGTTTTGTTGGGTTTTATTACCTTTAAAATAAAATAATATCAAAAATTAAAATTATTTTGAAATATGAACTATAAAACAGAGGTAAATAAAAAAAAAAAACTATTCAGCATGACTAGCCTCTATGTGACTATGTACTGTCCCAAAAAGAAAGAAAAGATTAGGGCAATTAATAACACTGAGAGTTAAGGGTTAAAAATTTTGTAGTATTATTAACTCATAAATTCTTACGCATAGGATGCACAATAAAAACTAAGGAAATTATTAAAATTATAATCAGAAAATTCACTACAAAAGGATGGAGAAAATTTTCAGCACAACTAGAAAGATTCAGTAGGATTGCATGTGACAGAATGATACTAAATCTTATCAATAAGGTAACATAAAAACAAGAAATGAAGGAGAAATTTGCCAGGAAAAATTATCTTTTAATGGCTGAGAGAAAATGTTTGTCATACCTCAGTTCACTATTCAAGAGAGAAATAAGGTCTCCAAGTCAGATAAGAAAAGTAAATTGTCTGTCTATGCAGATTACATGATCTTATATGCAAAAAAGCCTAAAAATTTTGCCAAAAGTCTGTTAAAAGTATAAATCAATTCAGTCCATTCACATGATACAAAAATGGACACTGAAAAATTACTAGCTCTTCATTTTGCTAAAGGGGCTATTGATCAAAATCACACAATGGAACAAAAATATTTAGGAATCAATGTGACTAAGAATTGAGGTATCTGTAGACAAAAAATTATGAAGTACTCATGACAGAAATTTAAAAAATATAAGTACCTATTATTGCATCAAAAGAATCAATAATGTCAAAATGTCTGTAATACCCAAAGTAATGTTCAAATACAGTTCAATACCTGTCAAAATTCCACTGATACTTTTTACAGAACAGCAAACACAATTGAAAAGTGATGTGTCAAAAATGGTGAATAACAAAACCAGTCCTTTTTTTTTTCCAGTGCCAGCACAGAAAATTTGCATGTTAGACAAGTTCTCAATTACATCCTGAGCCATCTCCAGCCCCATTGTAATGGTTTGTGACTAGATGGTCTCCCCAAAGCCTCAGATAGTCACTGGGGGCAGGCTTTTCATAGGTGTCTGCCTCTAGAGTTTGTGATTGATTCATAGTTCAATGCTGGGATGAAAACTGTAAGCACTACACCACCCTAGGATGGATAACCTGCATACAATATAAGGGATAGAAAAAGCTTTTCCCTTCTCTCTCTCTTGTTGCTTGACCTGTTGCCCCTCTGCATGTGCCACCTACCTTGGAGCCAGCCAACTATGGACTTAAATCACTACAAACTGTGCTTTTCCCCTTTAACTTTGGGCATCAATTGTTTTGTCTTACCAATGGGAAAGTAAGACACCTATCAAAGCATACATGGGCAAAACAAACAACCAAGAAATAAAACAAATTGGCATCATTTTACCTTATGTCAGAATCTTCTTCTGTGCTACAAGTGGTCACAAAAGCATGGATACTGCCAGAAAAGCAGACACAAAGATCAGTGGAACAAAACAGAGAAACCTGAAACAAATACAGGTATTTAGAGTGAACTGACCATCAACAAAAATGCTAACAAACAACAGGGAAAGTGCAGTCTCTTCAATAAATGATAATAGCAAAATTATATCCACATTAAGAAGAATACAATTGGAACTCAACTTATTCTGTATACATGACTCAACTCAAGATCGATGAAGCACTAAATGTTAGACCGTTTGAAATTATAAAACTACTGAAATAAAGCACAAGGGAAAAGTTTCTCGAGAATAGAATTGGCAAGTTTTTCAGATGTAATCCAAACTCAGAGTCGATAAAAGCATAAATAGGCAAAGGGGATTACCTCAGGCCAAAACATTTCTGACATACAAATGACCAAGTGAATGAAAAATGTTCAAAATCACTATTACAGTAAAAGACACATTGCCACTGACTGTGCTCAGAATACTCCTCCTCCCTCCCTTGCTTTGAACAGATTTCATCATTCATGCCACTTGCTGAAACAGTTCTGAAAGTGCTCTTTCATGAGTGTCTTTAGTTCCCCTCTTGTGTCCACCTCAGTGTCCCGAATCAATTCGAAATGTGTACTATTCATGGCCATTTTCATTTTGGAGAAGAGCCACACTTTCAGAGTGCCAGATTTGGCAAAGGAAATGGATGAGGACACACTGTAATGTTTTCACAAGCCTGCCTTCATGTTGGACGGTTCTCAGTAGGAGCATCGCAGCAATTTTTATCATACTCATAAATTTACTCATGAGAGCAGACTTCCAGAACTGCTTCAGAAAGTGAGAGGAGCAATGGGATAAGGGTGTTGGAAATGAGGGGGATTAATTTGAAGGAGATTAAAGGAAATGTGTCTTTTTAAAAGTTTCAACCTTCACCATATGTTTCAGTCACACTCCATAAACAGACTCTCATAGTATGTATTTTTTGGAACTGGGTTCATTTGCCTAACATAATGCATTTAACAGTCATCCACATTACTTTTTAATCGAAATTGTTTTTCATATATGGCTACCCCACAATTTTTATATCTAGTCACCTTTACATTACCATTTGATTTGTTTTTAGGTTCTGGCTATTATAAATAAAACAACTATCATAATTCTTGCACAATTTTAGTGGTAAACTTTTCAAAATTTTAAATTTTCTATTTACTTGAAACATAAGTAGTGAACTAAAATAAATACAATAGTACTGTCTTTCTTCAGCTCACCCCAACATCTAACTATGGTTAATGGGTTCTTTACTCTTAGAAATGATTATTGTTCCCATAAAAACCCAGAGAGTTGTATGAGCTTTTCTTTCTTACTTTTCCCCAGAGGTAACACACACACACACACACACACACATACACACACACACACACACTTTTCTGAAACTTTACTTACTTTTTGCTTATTATATTCTAAAATCAATATAAAATTACATCTTTTCATATATAGTTATTTGAATCTTAACACAAGTACATATTTGTGTAATCATCTCTGTAATGAACAGAATTACTCTTTCATTCCATAAAATTTCCTGCTAATATTGTTAATTCCGAATGTGTTATCAGTATGGCATTTTGAGAATATAAATGTGATCAAATAGTATGCAATATTCTGAGACTGGTTTCTTAGAATACCATCTAAGATTCATCTAAATTGTTATATAAATACTGATATTTTGATTTTTGTTTATTTTTAGCAGTAATGCTTTTTCTTTTTCTAGATTCCTTCAAGTTGAGAAAGTTCTCTTTTCAATTTGTTAAAGGTTTTATCATTAATTGAAACAATTCTGTAAAATGCCTTTTTGCATCAATGTGATTGTGTGAATCTGAATTTCTAGAACAAACTTCACCATGCCATGAAGTATTGCTTTACTTTTTAATTGATGGATTTAATTTGCTAGTACTGTATTAATGATGTTTGTATCTAATTACAAACATAAAGTTATGCAGTTTTTAAAATCCATAATATCTTTTCCTGATTTTGATTTTGACTGTGGTCTTACAAAATTAAGAGGGAATTAGTCACCAATTTTCTAGAAAATTTGCTTAATCATTCTTTAAATGTTTCTTACATTTTATCAGAGAAATACTGAGGTTCAGGAATTTCTTTTTTTGAAACATTTTGAGTTACAAAATCATTCATTTTACTAGTATAAGACCATTCAGAGTAAATTTTATTTAAGAAGAATTTAGTTGTGTGTGCTTTTCATTGAATTATTTTAGTTTTTCTAAGTTTTGACATTGTATATATTGAGTTGTTCATAGTATCTCTTATTATTTTAATATCTCCAGAAGATCTCTTTTCTTTCAGAGAAACAGGAAAGCAAGTCCTGGACTAGATGTGTGTACTACTAAATTTTTAGGAAACTACCAAAAATTTTTTTAAAGCAGCTATGCCATTTACTTTCTCACCATACTTTTAAAATTTTTACCTATTTTAGTTCTATTCAACACTTAACAGTTGCTAGTTTTACTTTTAACTACTCTATTTCCACATCATCTTTACAAGTTTCCTTTGCAAAAAGCAATCTCAGTTTCACATCTTTGACAACACTTGGTGCTGTCTACTAACATGGAACCTTTCTATAAGGGATGCACATTAGTATATAATGTTGTCAATTTAGAATTCTGGTGAATATTAATATTGAGAATCTTTGTACTTGGTTTTTTGGTCATTTAAAATTTTTCTTTGTGAAGTGTTTTTTGAAACTTTTTATTCATCTTTAATCTGTTCTTTTTCTAATTGCTCAGTTGTGTTCTTTTTTTAATTAAGAGAAGAAAGACAGTAAAGAAAAATAAAAAACAAAAGAGACGAATAACAACAACAAATTCAACACAATAACATTATAGGTTTACAAAACAAGATGTTAGGAATTTGACAAGGGTTGTAATATTGAATATCATTGCCTTTAAAAGGGTTGTTTAGATTAACAGATACAGACGTGTAAATTTGATGTAGTCATATGAGTATTTATTCTTTTTCAGTAACTAATACATTTAGTAGTATAGTTATTTTAGCTATCTTATGTATACAAATAAACAAATTTATGTCTTTTGCCTTTTCCCTTCCTTTCTTCCTCTTTTCCCCTATCCCAGTTACTTTTGCTCTTTGAGCAGCTTCTTACTTTACAGTATCTATTGTAGATTTTGGATCATATATAGGGAGACAATACGGTATACACATATGTGAGTTTGATTTATTTTGCTTATGAGTATGGTCTCAAGTCATTTCCATTTAGTTATAAAAGTCTCGATGCAATTTTTCTTGATAGCTGAGTAGTACTCCATTGTATAAAAATACCACATCTTTTCTATCCATTCCTTGATTGATAGCACTTGGGTGTTTCCAAGATTTGGCTATTACAAATTGTAAACATGGGTGCACATATATCACTATGCTATGATATTTTCAGTTCTTCTGGGAAAATGCCCAGGAGTGGTATAGCTGGGTCAAATGGGATCTCTAATCCTAGCTTATTGAGGAATCTCCACACTGATTTCCATAGTGGTTGCACCAGTCTACATTCCCACCAACAGTGAAAAAGAGTTCATTTTTCCCCACAGCCGCTCCAGCATTTATTATTGGTTGATTTTTTTTTAATCTTGGTCATTCTTTCTGGAGTGAGATAAAATCTCAGTGTTGTTGTAATTTGCATTTCCTGAATGACCATTGAGGTTGAACATTTTTTCATATATTTATTTTCCATTTGTATTTCTTCCTCTGAGAAGTGTGTATTTATCTCAGATGCCCATTTTTGGATTTGGTCCTTGAATTTTAGGGGCCTGATTTTTTTAAAAAATTCTTTCTATGCTTTAGATAGAAGTCCTTTGTCAGAAGGACAGTAGGCTAAGATATTTTCCCAATTCATGGGTTTTCTTTTCACAGTGTTGGAGATTTCCTTCGACATGCAGAAACCTTTTAATAAGACAAGGTAGTAGTTATTGATTCTGGGAAATATTTCCCATGCAGTTTGATTTTTGTTCATGAGCTCTCTGCCTATGTCTATGTCATCAAGATTTTTCCTACTTTGTCTTTCAGCAAATTTAGTGTCTCTGTTTTAATATTAAGATCTTTCATCCATTTTGACTTTATTTTAGTGCATGGTGATAGACATGGATCTAGTTTTAGTTTATGGCATATAGAAAGCCAGTTTTTCTAGCATCACTTATTAAAGAGGCTATCTTTGTTCCACTGTACATGTTTGGCCTCTTGTCAAGGATGAGGTGGCTGAGTGTGTCTGTAGTTATGGCTGTACCTTCTAATCTATTCCATTGATATTCAGGGCTCTTTTTATTCCAGTACCAAGCTGATTTTATCACAGTAGCTTTATAATATAGTTTCAAGTCAGGGATTGTGATACCTCACAGTCCTCAGGAATTGTGATTACCTTTGTTGCCCAGATGTGCCTTTGCTATTCTAGATCTCTTCTGGTTCCAGATGAATTTCAGGGATGATATCTCTAGTTCTGTGAGGCACGCAAGTGCTATTTTGATTGGGATTGCATTAAATATGTATAACAATTTTGGGAGAATGGTCATTTTGATGATGTTTGTTCTTCCTATCCATGAACAGGGAATATCTTTCCGTTTTCTGAAATCCTCTTTGATTT
This sequence comes from Dasyprocta punctata, assembly GCA_004363535.1. Taxonomy (NCBI): domain Eukaryota; kingdom Metazoa; phylum Chordata; class Mammalia; order Rodentia; family Dasyproctidae; genus Dasyprocta; species Dasyprocta punctata. The sequence continues at coordinate 64,398 of RJWM01000434.1, forward strand.
CCTTTTTCAGAGTAATGTAATTTTTACTGTATAGGTCTTTTACTTCCTTTGTTAGACTGATTCCTAAGTATTTCATTTTTTGGGATATTATAGTGAGGTGTATGTTTTCCCTTATTTCTCTCTCAGTGAGTTTGTTGTTTGTGTGTAAGCATGCTATTGATTTTTGAGTGTTGACCTTGTATCCAGCTACATTACTGAATTTGGTTATTCCATCTAGAAGTCTTTCAATGGATTTTTGGGGGTCTTCTATATAGAGTATCATTCCATCTGAACTAATGAGAATTTAACTTCTTCCTTTCCTATCCTTATTCCTTTTATTTCTTTCTCTTGTCTAATTGCTCTGGCTAATGTTTCTAGAACTATGTTGAATAGGAGTGGTGATAATGGACATCTTTGTCTTGTATCTGATTTTAAGTTGAAAGTTTACAGTTTTTGTCCGTTTAGTAAGATGTTGACTGTTGGTTTATGATATATGCCTTTTATCAGGTTCAAGCAGAGGCCATCTATTCTGATTTCCTGTAAGGTTTTTATCATGAATGAGTGTTGGATTTTGTCAAAAGTTTTTCTCCCTCTGTTGAGATGATCATGTGATTCTTGTCCTTGGCTCTGTTGATATAATGTATCATATATATTGATTTTCATATGTTGAATCATCCCTGCATTTCTGGGATGAATCTCACTTTATCATGGTGCATAATCTTTCTGATGACTTGCTGCATTCTATTTACCACTATTTTATTGAAAATTTTGCATCTATGTTCATTAGGGAGATTGGACTATAATTTTGATTTTTGGTTGGTCTTTCTCTGGTTTTTGTAGTAGGGTAATACTTTCTTCCAGGAATGAGTTAGGAAGACTTGCTTCCCATTCAGTTTCATTGAAGAGTTTGAGGAGTGTTGGCACTAAGTCTTCCCTAAATTTCTTGTAGAATTCAGCAGTGAATCCATCAGGACCTGGGCTTTTCTTTGTTGGTAAGGTTCCAATTACAATTTCAATTTCCTTAACTGAAATTGGGTTAACCAGCAGTTTTACATCTTCTTGATTCAGCTTTGGTAATGCATAGGTTTCTAGGAATCTGTCCATTTCTTCTGTGTTATCAGACCTATGGGGGTAAAGGTTTTTGAAGTAGGTATTGATGGTCTTCTGTATTCCCACAGTGTCTGTAGTGATTTTACCCTTTTCATTGCATGATTTACATCATTCTTTCTTCTTTTTGATAAGGTTGGCTAGGGATTTACCAATTTTATTTATTCTTTCAAAGAACCAACTCCTTGATTCATTAATTCTTTGTATTGTTTTCTTAGTTTCAATTGCATTAATTTCTGTCCTGATCTTTATAATACCCTCCCTTCTTTGGCTTTGGGCTTGACTTGCTCTTCTTTTTCTGGAAGTTTGTGGTGCATCATTAAGTTGTTTATGTGTGTTCTTACCATTTTTCTGATGTGGGGGTTTAGTGCTATAAATTTCCCTCTGAGGACTGCTTTCATTGTCTCTCACAGGTTTTGATAATTTGTATTTGCATTTTCATTGGATTGTATATATTGTTTAGTTTCTTCTTTAATTTCTTCTGTGACCCATTGATTGTTTAGGAGAGTGTTATTTAATTTCCATGTGTTTATGGGGTTCTTGTGGGGTTTTGTCATTAATTTCCAATTGTTTTGCACTATGGTTAGATAATATGCATGGAATTATTTCAATTCCTTTGCATTTATTTAAGCATGTTCTGTGGGCTAATATATGATCTATTTTAGAGAATGACTGATGTGCTGCTGAGAAGAATTTGTATTCTGATGTTGTTGGGTGGAACACTTGGTACACATCTACTAGGTTCATTTGTTCACAAGTTTGATTCAGTTCTGTTATTTCTTTGCTGATTTTTTGTTTGGTTGAGCTGTCTCTTTGTGACAGTGGGGTCCCTCATTAGAACTGTATTATTGTTTATTTGGTTTTTCATGTTTATTAAGATTTATCTTACATAGTTGGTTGCTCGCATATTTGGCGCATACATGTTTATGATTGTAATCTCTACTTCTTGAAGTTTTCCCTTAACAAGTATGTAGTGACCTTCTTTATCTCTTTTGATCATTCTTGGTTTGAAGTTCTTAATGTCTACCAACAAAATAGCTACTGCTGCCTTTTTCTAGGATCCTGTTGCATGGAGTATTGTTTTCCATCCTTTAGTTTTAATCTGTGAATTTCCTTTCGAGTAAAATATGTTTCTTGTACATAGCATATTGTTGGATTATGTTTCTTAACCCACTCTGCCAGTCTGTTTCTTTTTATTGGTGAGTTGAGATCATTTAAATTGATTGATATAACTGATATGTGCTGGCTTATCACTATCATGTTATGTTTCTGTTGTTGGTTTTCTACTTTTTCTGTTTGATTGTTTGCCCTGCTTAGTTATTTTCTTTTGCTGTTGTTCTTGGAATTGTAGTTAACTTAGTCTTTTCTAGAGTTTCTTTCAGAACTCTTTGTAGTGTTGGTTTGCTGGCCATGAATTTCTTCAGTTGTTCTTTGTCATGGAAGTATCTTATTTCTCCAATTTTTACAGATAGTTTTGCAGGATACATCAATCTAGGTTGAAAGTTGTTTTGTTTCAGGATTTAAAATACTTTACTCCAAGCTCTTCTTGATTTGAAGGTTTGTTTTGAGAAGTCTGTCATGATTTTAATAGACTTTCCTTCATAGGTGATCTGCTTCTTTTTTCTGACAGCTTTTAGTATTCTGTTATTTTGCTGAATTTCTGATATCCTATTTATTATATGTATGGGTGAAGATTTATTTTGGTTATGGTTAATTGGGGTTCTGTATGCCTCACTTATGAGATTCTGTTTCCATGTTTGGAAAATTTTCTGCCATTATTTCTTCAAATAGTCTTCACAGGTCATTCATATTGACCCCTGCTTTTTAGTTTACACCCATCAATCTTATATTGTTTCTCTTGGCACCATCTTGCAGCTGTTGAATTGTTGTTTCCTGGTTCCTTGTTATTTTTAAGAGATCTTTTCTTTCATGATTGTAAGTTTTCATGCTGTCTTCAAGTTCTAAGTTTATCTTCAGCTTCATTTAAGTGGTTTTGCCAACTTTCAATGGAGTTTTTAATTTCCTGTATGTCCCTTTGAGTCTGTTTCATGCATTCTAATTTTGTCTTATTCTGTTCAAAGTTTCTATCATTGTCTTATGTTCTCTTTTTTTAATCTAGATCCTCTTTAGATACACACAGCATTTCTTTTACCATATTTGTCATTTCATTTTTAGCTGAGAGATTATTATGATCGGATTTCCTCTGTAGCTTCATGGAGTTGTTTCTTTACTTCAGTTGCTATCATTTCAGAGAGTTCAGTTGTGTGATTTACAGTGTCTTCCATTATAGTATCTCTTGGGTTTGTTCTCATTGGACTGGAGGACTGAGACTTCATCTTGCTCTTTCATTTTGTCATTTTCCTCTGGGACCTGTTTGGCTGGCCAGGCAACCCCTGATGGATTGCACTGGAACACTGTGCTGGGTAGAGCTTCAATCCTCCAATATCCCCATGCCTAACGAGGGCACACCCCCAAACTATGGTGCCAGATCCTTGTGTTCTGTGGCCTGTGAGGATGGTCATGTGTTCCCCTGATGTACTTTGTTGGGTTACTCTGAGATGCAGGACTGGGCAAAGCTTGTATCCTCCCTGCCTCTTGCAGGAACACACCCCTGGAGCTTGTCACCTGGGCCTAGAGCCTGTCTAGGTGGAGTTTGGAATCTTTAGGGCCCAGGTGGCTAGGCAGAGTGCACACCAGGGTGTGGCACCAGTGGGACCTTGAGTGGGGCTGCAAGGAGTTCAGAGCCTCTGGATCGCAGGGCTAGCCAGAGCACACCCCCAGCTTATGGTACTGGGGCCTTGCTCCTGGCTGGGTGGAGTTTGCAACCTCCAGGATCTGCCTCATGGCCGCACCCTGAACTATGGAGCTGGGGTCTTGTGCTCTAATGGGCAGGGTTCAAATTCTCCAAGACCTACCAGCTATGCTGGTCACTCCCTGATGAACCGCTCTGGGGCTCTGGTCTGGTCTGGGCTTGGTACCTCTGTGTCCTGTGAGGCTGACTGGGAGTTCCCCTGATGGGGCAAACTCCAGGACCTGCCATGTGGCCACACCCCTGACCTATCAGTTGTAAGTGTTCTTTATAAATTCAAGATTTTTACTTGATGCATGTATTGCAAATAGTTTCTATTAGTCACCTATTAATTTTATAACAGCACTATCTCTAGTAGAACAAGTTCGTTTAATTTTCAGTCCATCATAATATTCCATTTTTATCAATATGTTTAGTCCCCTAAGAAACCCATACCTGTGACCCATTTGTCTGTGAAATTGCTAACTCCCTCTGAACTCTCCACTGTAGTCATGGGCCTTATTATACTTTTATATTGTTTGCCTTTTAGTCTCAAATACTCTGTGATCAATATCCATATCACCATAATCTAAGATATTATTCCAAAATGTTTAAGGTCATCATTTAATATTACCAATAACTATTAATAGTTAACATTTTATTAATTGATAAGTGTATTCATTATTGTTTTTCATTCTGGATTTCTTTTCTTTTCTTTTTTTCTTTTTTTTTTTTTTTGCTTAATAGCATTATTTACTAATGTGGACAGTGAGTTAACTTTCTTTATTCTATTCTTCAAAATCCCTGAGCTTGGTGTGGTTAAAAAGCTGTAAAAGGTACAGTGGATTTAAGCTAACTTTGCTGAGAATTTTATCTTTTGCTGAGAAATTTTAAGTCAAACTTATTTTTGTTTCACTGAATATAAATTATAAAAACTGTTTTGAAAGACTATCTACATGTTTCTTAATACAAATACTTAAAAATAAGGATTTTGTTTAATTTATGAAGAAGCCTGAGGAAATCATCACTTTTTTCTTTTATTCATTCATTGTATTTTGAATCTACTCTTACATTTATATTAGAAAGTCTTAAAATACCCTCCAAGTTTCAGTTCACATTTTACCTCTCTTTATATTTTTTAATATATTTTTAGTTAATTGTACATTATTTCTGCTCTCCAGAACTGATATTAAGGTAAAATTTTTATTTCAGCAGGAATTTTTGCCTTTATTTTTGGTGATACTAGTGATTGAACCAGAGCCCTCTTATTGACTTACATTCTCCATCAGTTATTTATTTATTTATTTATTTAGACACAGGATCATGCCATAATGCTAAGTTGCTCAGATGAGGTCCAATTTGTGATACATCCTGCCTCAGCCTCCCAGAGTGCTGGGATTGTAGGCATGTGCTACCACACTTGGCTTCAAACTTTATTTTTATAACTGCTTGTACTTATTTCATATGCATGTCATTCAACTACTGAATAAACATAATCTTCAGTTTACTCTAATACTTGTGTTTCCTTGGTTGCTACTATAATTTAATATCAAGGTGTTATACAACATCAGATGTTTGGTGACATGTGCTGGTTTTACATCACATAAAAATTCTGTGTTTCCTGTCGATTGTACAGACACCACAGAAGATGTGCTAGAGTCCTCTGTGGCAGTAGGAAACTGGTAGCCTCCCCTTAGGAGCCGAACACTGTTCTTGCTTCCTACCATTGGCTACAGATCCTAACTAATACAGTATGTGTGATAACCCAACAGGTTTCAGTCATGGAAGCCAATGGACCCCATACTTTGCCATCTTCCTAGTAATGCAGCAAAGTGTTTTAGGTCCTTACCACCCCAGTGGGATTGATTGTGTTTTTGCTACTTTTCTTTCAACTAAGTCTACAAACAATGTACTTTTTTGATCTTTAAAATTATTAAGTTTTAAAAATTTTCTATAGAATTACAGTTTCTTGTACCTTAAAGATAGAAAATGTTTTGAATTTATATAAATAAAGTTACAGTCTCCCTTTTACAGAGATAAAATTCATTTTGTAAAGATTACTCTTATGACAATACCTTGTTGGTAAATATATTAAAATAGGATTTAACATATGTTCTAAATATTTTACGTGGCTATTTATCACAGTAGGCTATGAACACTTTGAGGTTTGTAGAGTACCTAACATTTATTCTGCCCTTCTTATTTACTAATAAAGCTCCACTTTAACATGGAGTGGATATGTGCCAACTAAAAGTGTATTTCCTCCTTCATTTGCATTACTAGTAGATGTCTTACACAATTTGTCTGAGACTTAAACACAATTCATTTTATCTTCTAGGAAGGCTTTTCATTGGAGGCTGGCCCAGAAGGCATGTGTATTATTTTGTTTCTTGTCCTTGTCCTTCCAGGATGGAATGTGGACATGAAGGTTAGAGCTGCGACCTCCTCACAGCTTTCACATCTAGTAACAGGCAAAATTATTCATTCTCGTGGCCAGGAAGTAAGATCCCCTTCTTATAGAATGATTGTGTCATCTCAATTCTTATCCTACACCTGACCAAGATAAGATGTCTGTGCATCATTATCAGATAATTTACACAAGCCTAAGTTCAGAAGCAGTAATTCTCTATTTTAATTAACTTGATTTAAGCAACACATATTTCTGAACCTAGAATCAACATTGGTTGCTATATGATGGGAAAACAGTAACATAGATGTTGAAAAGTTCTCTACAATATGGATTCTACAGTTCATATTTTCAGTCATTCAACACACATACAGTGGTACCTCAGTTCACAAACAAAATACTTTATTCCACAATTCTGGTGGAGATGGCTGTGCTTCAATCATGGTCATCATCCAATAGAGTGCTTGCAAATGAAAATGAAATTTTGCCAAATGCTTCTGTTTATAAACCAAATTGTAAATAATTTGATGTTACTATGTGCTTTCCTTAGTTCCACACTTAAAATTTTTATGCATGCATAAAAAATCTCTCTCCGTAGGAAGGTAATCTAAGCTTCCCTTCACTTAAATAGTTCTGCACACCCTTTAAGAACACTCTCAGTTGTCACTATTTCCACGGTGACTTCTGGCCTACTCTATTCCCATGACTCTGCTTTGAGTACACCTTTTGCCTATTTTAATAAATGCACATGTCTTACCTGATGACAACTTTCATATTATTTGTCTAATTATCTTAACTAAAAGAACTATTTTATTATAGCTAGACCATGTCTTACTCAGTTTTGTATACATAGTCATTAGTTCAATATTTGGAAATTCAGTAATTATTTGTTGAATTGTCAGTGACTCCATCAGGCCTATTTTAATTCATGTTTTTTTGCACCTAGTATTGGAATATCAGGAAAGGGAACAGAGACATGATATAGCTATTTATATAAAAATTTATAGTGCTTCAATTAAACATCTCTGCAAATATGCTAATTGTTCTAATCTATTAATGGCTATCCAAAAACAAATAACTTTAAAATGTAAATATATTTTGAAAAATTAATAATGAATGTCTTTAGGTTAAAATAAAATTCAATTATGAAAATAACTCATTGCTTAATGGTGCACATGCATCTCTCTCACACACACTCACATACATTCACACACAGAGAACATGCACACACTCATTGAAATGTCAGTGTTTATTTCTTTAGCATGATCAGTTAGGTTGTGATAATGTTACACAAATATGATTACAAGATAAAATAGCATAGTTCGCCTAGTTTCACTTACTTTAAGTGTCTTTTTTTGCCACTTCTTTTTTTTTAAATAGTAGGGATAATTATTGTATTATAAGGATAAATGAATATAAATAGTAACAATGTGGCCATGTAGAATTCTTAGCATATTTAAATGAAAAAGTACAAACACTCAAAAATAAAAATCTTCTTTTTCTGAGAAAGTAAGCATTTTATTTTCTAACTAGAAATCACAAATTTAAATAAATGTGGAAACAGGTTCAGACAGATATGAACATAATCAACTAATATCTACTTAGCAAAAATAGTAAATGTAGTAGACAGAAACGTGGCATACAACCATGTGATTTTTAAACAACAACAATAACCATAAACATATTTTTAAACTTCTGTCTGTATACCTCTCTGTATGGCCATAAATAATGTCCAGGTTAAATGAAAATGTTCTCAAGTGAAGTGTACTATTACCTATTCTATCCTTTATCAACTTCACATGTGCAGTTCTAAGATAAACATGCATCATACACTTGGAAATTTTGATTTCAAATCTTGACAGCACATTTCTAAAGGTATAACATCTTAATCAAATTTAAAAATAAAACATCCCAGTGCTGAGCTTGGTTGTAAACCTAAAATTATATAACATACATGTTTTTATGCTTTGTCAATTACATTTGAAATAGGGGACTGTTTGTTTCAGCCCTTCTAAAAATGAGACGAGGATGAGAAAACAACCTATTTCCTTATTAGGATCAGGAGTCAAAGGACTCAGCCAGGAGCCGCAGGCTTCAAGAGCACAGAAGATTAAGACATATATTGGATTCATGATGGAGGGCAGAAAGTTCATTTTCAAAATAAAACAGAATTTTATTCATATTCCTTTTAAAATTCAGATTGCCATTTGCCAGCTGACCTGTGACACGGCAGCAGTGTATTACATTTTCAATGAGCAGTCTGTCTGGAGCTGCTAGTGGGAGAAACTGCTTCCTGGTTTCTAGGTTTGTATTTTCTAAAGTAAGATATTGTTGTCAGAATTTTAGATGGTGCAAACAGGGGCAAGGTAACATATTTATTTTTAATAAGGAGGAGATGTAGAATCGTACAGTCATCAGCATTATGCATGGAATAATCGTGTTTAAAAAACACACAACAGCTCAGGTAAAATGTGTACATGGGACAGTCAAAGATGAGGATGCCAGCATCTCAATGAGAAATAAGGGCAGACCAAAAAAGCATCTTTATTTAAAAAAATAAATACATGCGAATGCCTTTTAAAACAACTTTTGGTAGAGTGCAAGTCAAGCCAAGGTTTTCTATAGTCAGGGACTAGATTTATCCAGCTCACCATCTGTCAAAATTACATTATAGAAGACACATATGCATAGATACAAGACCACTGATTTTCATATATATTAAAACCTGAAACTACTGCAGGATATGAAAACCTACAAACTGTTAAGCCAAAAGGCTTACATCTAGAACTTCTTTTCTTCGCATTGTTTTAATTCTATTCTCTCTGTGACCTGCTTTCAGGAAAAGTGGACACATAGTCATTGGAAATACATACAAATTAGAGATCATTCAAGAAAAATCAAAATAGAAACTTTTAGAAAATACAAGGGTAAGAAAAAGGCTATCTCTTTCCCTTGCTTTTGGCCTTGCTTTTGGCCTTGCTTTTGTATGTGAACACATCCAGTTAAAACCTAGAAAAAAAGGCAATTAAGATGAAGATGAGGACACTTTTTAATATTAATTAAAAATGATGATGTTTGTAAAACCAGAGCTAGCAATAATGATGATACAGGTGACCAGCCAAATTGACTTAAATGAAGACAATGCTGAATGTATTCACCCTTGAAAATACCTTTGCAGTAAGAGTTATTCCTATGCTATTTTTGTTAACATCTCTAATGTGAAACAAAGGAAGACAAACATAGCAGTTTTGCCTACATGGTTTGGTACTATACTTTTAAAGTGGAAACAAATAGAGGGGTACAGCACCTTTAACCTCATATTTACTTTGAACAAAACATATTTATACATTGTTCTCACATATCAGTAAGAATCGCATATTTGATAGATAGGAAGCGTTGACTTTAATTCGTTTGTTATATTTAACTAAATGATTGATTCATAATTTCAGCTAATTTGCTTCCTTCTGTACAAGTAAATATAACTGTGAAATCATATCCTGCCATGTGAATGATACAATTTTACCATTTGATCATTAATATCACACATTTTACACATTATATAAATTATTCTTAATATTAAATATTATATATGTTTTTTATTTAATAATTTTATTTTAAAATGACAGTGGGGTAAATCAAATGGCAATGAATTTTACTTAGGAACAGCTGTCCTACAAGCAGATAATTTCTATTATAATTTAAAATTCATGACAAGAAAGGACAAGAAAACTGGGTTTTCTTTGTATACTTTTCTCAAATGTGTTTGCATATCTGTCACCATAATTCAATTTCTGCAAGGTCTCTGAATTTTGATTCATGAGATATAAAACCCATCCAACTTCCTAATGGATAAGGTACAAATAAAAGTTTATATCATTCATTTTTGTATTTTTCACATTTCAATAAAATAAACTCATCTAATTGTCATGAAATACTAAATTACCTTTGGTATTTAAGTATCCAGCTTTGTTATAGCCAGTAGAGAAAATGGAAAATTATTCACTATATGCTTTCTTCAATTTTAATTATTAAAAATGTATTGTGTATACAGTTAGTATAATATTCAAAACAAAAGAAAAGCTTTTCATTCAAAGAACGAAAATGGAGAGAGAGAGAGGGGGGAAGAAGATAGGAAGAAATAAATAATCTTTAAACAAATACATACATTTTAAATGCAATAGAATTAATTTGAGATAATTTGATTTACATGTGCCATATGTCAAATCATACATTACCCTTCCCCCAAACACATGCCTCAAACAATATCCAAAGCCTGCAACTCCTGATATTTTGGGTTTATCTGTGATAAAATATTAGTCCACTCTGCCTGGACCTAGTGCTATACAACAGATTTCATTACATAGCATTGTAAATGACTGTCAAAATTGATGAAATTAGTATCTTTTGAGTTAAAATGTGCTTGGCATATGTCACTGGGAATGTTTTCCAGTAGCTCACACAAGCACCAAACCAAATTTTAAATTTTTTCATATTGAGTAACAACAAATTGATTTATTTTAAATTTTTAAAAAGTTTCAAGCCAGAGTCTTAACAAATTGTACTCCAAATACAAAATAGGCATGAACTTTAGCAGCACAATGAGATTGAGATTGCTTCTTCACTGAGCTAATTCTCCCAGAATCCACTGTTCATCTCATCACTCCTTATGAAATACAGAATCCTTAATTGGTCTGTGCTTCTCCAACATGTTTTTAATGAAAACGCAGAACATAACTCTTAGTTTGTTGGCTGCCAGAGCCCAATTTACAAAAGTGGGAGTGCGAGATAAGAAAAGAGTACATCTGCAGAGCAGGCTGCGCAATGAATCACACGGTGCCAGAGTTGAGTAGAATATAATTGAGTCCAACATCTCTGAGCACTTTCACCATAATTAATGATAATCTGTAACAGAGGAATCTGAGATTCCAGTTCAGAGAACTGTTTAATTAGGCCAAGTAATGAAAGCAGAAGCAGTACAAGAATATGGCCTGTCTCATGATTAATGATTCATGCTACTGAACACAAAAGTGCCGCACCGTTAACTCTAACGGATGCTGCATCTCTCTGGCATTTACAAAATAGTGAAATGCATGCATTTTTGTATTTTAAAGATGTAACTGGCAGTATCCTTTTCTGAGCTATTTACATGATAAATATGGTTCTGAAAGTAACTATCTTCTTCACAGATTCTTTGCTCTGTGGTAGTTTAAGATAAATATGGTATCTGCCTCCACATCAGTATTAAGGCAAGTGCCATTCTAGCATAGGATAATTAACATTTTCACTTTCTCTTTCCAAGTCACTAAAACAAACTACTTCCAACCTTTTTTTTGTTTTGTTTTGAGAAAATGTATATTATACAAATCATACATCTTAATGTTTATGCAATATACAAAATGATAAATTTTTGATTAAGGATCATATGTGAAGTGTAGAAAAAATAAAGCTTGCTTTACAGTCATTATTTTGGGAGGTCAAAGTATAAAATGTTCTTTCAGGCAACAGCAATTTAACACTGGGATTGCCCTGCAAGAATGAAAGAAGACCAAAGAGAAAATGGTTTGCCTGAGGCCTTTACTTACAAGCCAGTATACATGGATTTTATGCCACTACTTCCTCACTGGTTCAATAAAATAAGGAATAGTACTTATCAGAGAGCTATATGCAAGGTCTATGATAAGACAACCTCCATTGTAAAATATAACTCTTACATCTGATGTATTCTGTTTACAAGAAAATTGGATCTCTTTCAGTACCTACCTCAGAAGCTTCTGTGGTTCAGCGCCCATCTGATTTCATATTAATTTGAAAGACAACTTTATTCATTACATGGCTTAGAAAAAAAGATCATGAAGTGCATCATTCTCCTAACCCTTACTTCCAATGCTTAGGGACCCAGAGTCAAATCACAAAACTGCAGCTCTTGTTTGACATTCAGATAACTGTTGGCCAAATAGAATATATGTTCTCACTGGCAATATAACTTCAGGGTTGCCAATAGAACTGGATCCAAGTCACCCCAGAACAACTGACAGAGATGTGAAATTTTAGCACTTATCTTCAAGAAGTGCAACAGAAAATTTTGCCTATCTTTCACATAACCTAAAAAGTGGTTTGATCTTCCAGGGATATTTTGTAGAAAATGACTGATGACAAGATAAGATAAACAATTTAATGAAATATTAATAAGTTATAAATTATTCTAAAAATTTAAATGTATAGAATTATATTTTTAAATCTTGCTACATACACTCAAATATTAGTTTTATGACTCTTTTGTAAGAGTAAACACATTACTTACCTCTGTAAATATGGTGTGTTTATTTATACATAGAATGATGTACATTACTGTATCATGGTAGTTAACATTTGCATCATATGCAAGAGATAACAATATCTTTGAAAATTAAAAACCAAAAGAAACCAAAGGACTTCAATAGAACTATTTATTCTTTAGCTAATTTGATTTATATGTATTATCAAATAATTTAACACAAGCTATTATTTAACGGTTCAAAGTATGATTTTTAGACTTTATAACATGAACATAATCAACATTTGTAGAAACCACACTTGGAATTTTGATCTTTCCCTGGGCTACCAGCATGCACTATTACATCTCCTGCAATGCTGGGCAGTTGCAGTGAGCTGCAGCTTCCTGTCAGTCACGCAATCATGACAGTAAACCACCGATACTTTACAGCATACTGTGTTGCCAGTGTTTTTTGGATATCGTGTTTTGTGTTTTCACATCCCATCATGTCTGAAAAATGCCCATCTGTGCGTGTACATGAGATATTCAACACTTTATTATAAAATAGGCTTTGTGTTAAATGATTTTGCTCAACTGTAGGCTAATACAAGTGTTTTGAACACTTTCAAGGTATGCTGCACTAAGTTGTGATGTCTGCCAGATTAAGTACCTGTTGATAAAATAGGTATATTCATGCACTTTGGCTTGTGATATTTTCAATTTATGATGGATTTTTCAGGATTGTAACCTCACAATGAAGGAGCGCCTATGTATTCAAGTAATTACCAATGATTTTTTTTTGAATGGATTGTGGAAAATAGAAAGAAGGGAAATAGACTTTATAATGCGTGTAGTTCTGAAAGGAAGAAACTGCCTTCACAATTGTTTTATAATGCATAAAATTAATTAATTTTAAAAAATATTCTATGTAATAGGCACTGGGCTACAAAATTTGATATGTTAACTCACCTATTTTTTTCAGCAATAAACCTAATAATATAATCACTATATTCCACATTATGTAGATGAGAACATAGTAGCTAGTTCCTCAGAATATAACAGAAAAAAATTGTACCAGTGCACTGACTAGATTTTAGATATATTTCTCATATAAAATGTGTTAGTGGCTCCAAAATATCATTAAGGAATTCAAACGCTATTTTGCTATCAGTAGGGCACAATATGAACAAAGATGGCTGCTATATTTCCAGTTATTCCATTCCTACTCCAAATAGTAGGGATAGCAGGTAAGGAGGAAAGGATTCCCTTTGAAGTACTTTCCTATGTAAATTACATACAAAGTCACTCCTTAAATGATATAAACCAAATTTAGCCATATGTCCACATGAAACAGCAATATAGTCACAATAAGAGATTTTTAAGCTTCATAGTCATGTGTTCAATTTAAATTCAATTTATATCTCCAAGGAAGATGACAGCACAGCATACAAGATATCAGAAATGAATTCACATAACTACAGCCAACTGATACTGAACCAAAAAACCCAAAACATAAATTGAAGAAATAACAGCCTCTTCAATACATAGTGCACAGAAAACTGGATCTTTACATACAGAAGATTGAAACTTGACACCTCTCACAGAAATCAAACCAAAATGAAAACCCAAATGTAAGACCAGACTTTTGAAAAAATGTTTGCTTTTAACTAAACTAAAATTAATTTCTAAATGTTTAGCAGAATTACATTAATAAAATTCTGTGTTATTTTGAAATTAAACAGCATATTAAAACAGTGAATAATCTCAAGGAAAAGAAGAAATTATTTTCAGGTGAATAAAAATTAAGACATCATATTAAACTTTATGAGAGGCAGTTAAAACAGCTTTTGAAAAACTGAATTATTTTGTAAATAAAATTGTGTAATTATATAAAATTATATATGCAGATACATAATTGCATCATAGTTTATAATATAAATATATTAGAATATAATTATAGACAAAATATTAAGTATACAGTTCATATAAATAAAAGTATAATATGAATTATTAATAAGAGTTTCAAGCTATTGATTAAAAATTATACATTAAAAAGTAAGAAAAATATTAAATACCACCAAGCAGAATAAAATAACTAAGTTATAATTTGATATTAGTGAAGTTGGACAAGAAAATCAACTATATATCAAATAAAAAACTGGTTCATTGTGATAATCAGTAAAGTTGATAAACAAATCAACTTGAGGAAGAAGAGACAAAGGAATAAAGGAGGAGTGACAGAGAGATGAGAGTTGCCAAAACTGTGACTATCAGACATATAAAGAAAAAACACTTGCAAATCTTACAGTTAGAAAAGAATAATATGAAGTTTAACATTATCGACAAATTTAATCTCATAAATTCAGCAACTTCAGTGAAATTGGTAAAATGATTAAACTTTACTCTAGAAGAAATATTTAGTCTAAATTGTCAAATATGCATTTGCAAACCTGAATTTGTAGGTAAAACCTTCTAACAAAGGAAATTTCAGGCCAATATGGCTTCACTAGTAGTTTCTATTGAACATTTATATAAAAGATAATTCCCATTTCACACATTCTCTTTCACATATTCTCTTGCAGAAAATGAAAGTAAATACGTTTTACAAGGTCAGCATTTACTTTGATATCAAAATCAAACAAAAATAAAAAGAAACAAAATTACATAATATTCTTTAAAAAACATATATGTAAATCCTCAACAAAATATTAGCAAATGGAGTCTACCAATATATAAAAAGGTGAAAACCCCATGACAAAGAGGGTTTTATCTTGGGAATCCAAATCTGTTTCAACATTCAAATACCAGTCAAGTTATATCATATTATCTACAGCTCTACATAAAAACAACTAGAGAAACAGATAGAGAAGAAAACTTTTGACTTGACTTAAGGTCTGCTTTTATTAATAAAAATATCAGCCAGCTAAAAATAGATGGGAAAGTCCTCAACTAGATAGAGAACTCCCATAAAATAGTTGCAACTTATATCATAATTAATGTTAAATACACTTTTTTCCTAAGTGCTGCTAAGGGTGGCAAAGGTGATTTTTTTCACTTCTCCTGATCAGCATTATACTGGAAAGCTCAATATTGCAATGACAAGGAAACTAAAATTAAAGTACTACATGGTGAAGGAAGAAATGAACCTGCTTCATCATCAGTTTGATGAGATTTCCTACTTAAAAGTTTTAGAGAATCTAAAAAAATATAATTAATAGGTGATTAAATTAAATGAACAGATGTTTATTTCTTATAGTACTGGAGACTGTGTACTCCAAGGCCCAGTTCCTGGCAGATTAGGTTTCAGGCGGGGACACACTTTATGGTTTGAAAATAGAGACTATCCTACTGCATCCTCACCTCACATGATGAAAAGGAGAACTCTGGCATATATTTCTTTACCAGGACTGGGAGTTTGGCTCAGTGGCTTAAGCGCCTGCCCTGGCAGGTGCGAGGTTGTGAGTTCAATCCCCAGTACTGCAAAAAAAAAAAAAAAAAAAAAAAAACTTTTAAAAGAAATAATTCCACCACAAGGGCCCCTCTCTCATAGTCACATCTAAATCTAATTATCTCACAAAAGGCCTGCCTGGTATAGGCTTCAATGTTTTTAATTTTGGAGAGAAACAATTCAGTCCATAGCAAATTAATTTACTCAAGAAATGTCTTTTGAGCTGTGATTATGTGTGACTTTGTGTATAAGCACCTTGAATGATTTATAATCAAGAATAAAAATTAAGGCTGGGCATGGTGGTGCACACCTTTAATCACAGCACTCAGGAGGCTGAGGTAGGAGGAGCATTGTAAGTTCGAGGCCGGCTTGGGCTACAACATGAGCAAGACTGGCTTGAACTACATCATGCGACCCTGCCTTGAAAAAAATAGAGCTCGGAGTTTGGCTCAGTGGCTTAAGTGCCTGCTGGCAGGTGTGAGGTTGTGAGTTCAATCCCCAGCACCAGGAAAAAAAAATTAAGAGTAATCCCTGGCTTTTCATACAATGCCTGAGAGTATACTCTAAATTTAGCACTAGTCTATAAATATCTTAAGAGACAAAAAAGAATTAATGGAAATTCTAAGATAAAAACCAAAAATTAATTTCTTGACTAGGTTAATTTTTAAGTATTTTGTTTTCCTTAATGCTATTGAGAAAGGTATTATTTCCCTAGTTTCTTTCTCAGTGAGTTTATTATTGGTGCACAGGAGCACTATTGATTTTTGAGTGCTGAACTTGTATTCTGTTATGCTACTGAATTTGATTATTAATTCCAGTCATTTGGTAAAGTTTATGGTCTTGTATGGAGAGTATTATGTTATAAGCAAGTAATGATAATTTGTCTTCTTACCTTCTTATCCTCATTTCTTTTATTTCTTTTTTTGGTCTAATGGCTCTGGCTAATGCTTTGAGAACTCTATTGAACAGGAGTGACAATAGTGGACTTTCTTGTATTATTGTTTATTCTAGAGTGAAAGTTTTCAGCTACTCTCCATCTAGTATGATGTTAGCTGTTGATTTATTTTAAATAGCCCTCTTTATAGATAGAGGTAAAGATCTTCTAAATATCCATTGCTCATGGATAGGAAGAATCAACATATTAAAAACAGCTGTACCCCAAAAATTTTTATACAAATTTAATGCAATCATGATCAAAATATTAGAATATCTCACAGAGCTAGACTATCTCACAGAACTAGAATATCTCACAGAATTAGAATATCTCACAGAACTAGAGAAATATCATTAGAATATCTCACAGAACTAAAATTCATTTGGAACCAAAAGAGACCTAGAATACCTAAGGCAATCCTTGGCAACAAAGGCTAGTCTGGAGGCATCACAAACCCTAACTTGAAATCATACTACAAATCAGCAAGATACTGGCAACAAAGCAGACCTGAGGAAAAGTGGAATAGATTAGAAGATGCAGACACAACTACAATCACAGTCAACCACCTTGTTTTTGATAAAGGGGCCAAATATATTCGCTGGAAGAAAGATAATTTTTTTTACTAAATGGCGCTGGAAGAGCTAGCTCTCTACAACCTGAAGACTAAAACTAGATTTATGTCTAACAGCATGCACTAAAGTCAAAACTGACTGAAAATCTAAAATACTAAAATGAAGCAACAAATCTACTGGAAGAGAAAGTAGGTGTAATCTGAAGACACAGGTGTAGGCAGAGAGTTAATGAAGAAACACAGACTGTGTTGGAAATATTTCAAAGAACAACTGGGATCTCATCTTATTGAAAAGCTTTTGCAAAACAAAAGAAAACAAAGACAGAGTGAAAAGACAACTCACAGAGTGGGAAAAAATTTTAGCCATTGTCCCTCAGACAAAGGACTTATATTTAGAACACATAAACAGTTGAAATTCCTCCTAAATTCAAAGATCCAATCTAAATATGGGCATCTGAAATGAATACACATTTCTCAGATAAAGAAATACAATTGGCAAATAAATATATGAAAAAATATCCAACATCACTGATTATTTGAGAGATGCAAATTCAAACAACACTGAGATCCCACCTTACCCCAGAAACAATGTCTATCATCAAGAAATCAACCAATAATTAATGCTGGAGTGGCTGTGGGGAATAAGAAAACCTTCTCTGTTTTTGGTGGGAGTGTACACAGGTACAACCACCATGGAAATCAGTGTGGAGATTCCTTAAGAAACTAGGATGAGTTCCATTCAACACAGGTATTCCCCTTCCAAGTATCTTCCAAGAAGAATTAAAAACATCATACAACATCTATATATGTTCGTTTATGTTTGCAACAGAACAATTTATAGTAGCTAAATCTTGGAAAAAACCCAAATGCCCATCAACTGAGGAATAGATAAGAAAGGAAACGGTATTTTTATACAATGGAGTGCTACTCAGCCATAACAAGGATAACGTTGACTTTTATAGGAAAATGGATGAAATTTGTGACCATAATCATAAGTGAAATAAATCAGACTCATATGTGTAAATATCATATTATCTTTCTGGTGAAAGAAATCAAAAGAGTAAAACAAGACAGAGAAAATAAAGGAATAAGTTTTGGTCCTGATTTTAGAGCGAATGCTTTCTGTTTTTGTCCATTTAGTAAGATGTTGGTTGTTGGTTGTCACGGAGAGCTTCTACCAGATTGAGGTAAAAACCATCTATTCTCATTTTCTGGAGGGTTTTTATCATGACTGAGTGTTTCACATTGTCAAAAGCTTTCTTGCATCTAGTGAGATCGTCATGTGATTTTTGTCTTTGACTCTGTGATACGATGTTTTGCATTTATTGATTTGAATATGTTGAACCATCCCTGAATTCCTGGGATAAATTCCACATGGTCATGGTTTGTAATCTTCTTGATCATTTGCTGTTTTCTGATTGTTAGCATAGCATTCGGGATATTTGTATCTATGTTCAATAGGGAGATTGGTTTGTGGTTCTCTTTTTAGGTTGGGTCTTCCTCCAGTTTTGGTATCAGGGTAATACTTGCCTCCAGGACTATGTTATGGAGTATTGCTTCCCTTCCAATTTCATTAAAGGGTTTGAGGGGTTTTGACATTAAATCCTGTCTACAATTCTAGTCAAATTCAGCAGTGAATCCATCAGGACCTGTGCTTTTCTTTCTTCATAAGTTTTTAATTGCATTTTCAATTTCATTTACTAAATATTGGATTATTCAGAATTTTTGCACCTTCTTGATTCTGCTTTGGTAATTCACATGTATCTAAGAATCTGTCCATTTCTTCTGTGTTTTCCATCTTATGATAGTAAAAATTTTCAAAATAGATATTGTTAATCTTCTGAATTTCCACAGGATCTGTAGTGGTGTTATTCTTTCCATTCCTCAGTGCATGAATTTGAGTCTTTACTTTTTTTACACATTCACTTTTTTTTTTGAACCGGGCCTTGAACTCAGGACCTCACACTTGCTAGGAAGGAATTTGTGCTGCTGAGCTAAATCCCCGGCCCTAAGGCTTTACTTTTTATTTATAAGCTTGGCTAAGAGTTTATCATTCCTATTTAGTATTTCAAAGAACAATCTCTTTGATTCATTAATTCTTTTTATTATTTTGTTAGTCTCAATTGTATTAATTTCTACTCTGCTCTTTATAATTTCCTTCTTTGTATGGGCTTTGGACTTCACTTGCTTTTCTTTTTCTAAAAGTTTGAGGTGCAACATTGGATTGTTTATTTGTGCTTGTTATGTTTTCCTGATGTGAGAATTCACCACTGTAAATTTCCCTCTTAGAACTGTTTTCACTGAATCCTACAGGTTCTGATATGTTTTATCTGCATTTTGGTTTAATTGTAGGCATTATTTAATTTATTCTTTACTTTGCCTGTGACTCATTGGTTGTTCAGGATGGTATTATTTAATTTCCACTTGTTTATGAAATTTCTGCAGTTTCTTTTGCCACTATTTTCCAATTTTTATTTACTATGGTCAGATAATATACATGGGACAATTTCAATTCCTTTGCATTTACTTAAGAATGTTCTGTGAGCTAATATATGGTCTATTTTAGAGAACATCCTATGTATAACTGAAAAGTGTGTGCATTCTGATGTTGGGTGCAACACTGTAAATAGATACTAAGTCCATTTGTTCACAGGTTTGGTTCAATTCTGATATTTCTTTGATGACTTTTTGGTCTAGTTGATCCATATATTTGTGGCATTGGAGTATTCAGGTCCCCCTTTACAACTGTGTTACTGCTCATTTTATTTTTCATGTCTATTAATGTTTGTCTTGTATAGCAGGGTGCTCCCATATTTGGTACATAAATATTTAAGGTGGTTATCTCCTCCTCTCAAAATTTTTCCCTAGCAAATATATAGTGACCTTCTTTATCTGTTTTGATCATTCTTGGATTGAAGTTCACATTGTCTGCAGAATAGCTACCCATGCTTTTTCTGTGTTCCTGTTGCATGGAGTATTTTTTTCCCCATCTTTTGACTTTGCAGCATTTCATTGAAATTTGTTTTTTGCTCCATTCTTCCAGTGTGTTGCTTTTGATTGGTTTTTTGAGGCCATTCACATAGTTGGTTATAAATGATATGCACTGGCTTACATTTGTCATGTTTTCAGTTTTTTTTTTAACCTCACTTAATTGCTTGCCCTGCTTTGTTTCTTTCTGTTGTTTTTCTTGGAATTCTGGTCATTTTTTATCTCTGTCTAAAACACTTTTGAGTACTCTTTTTAATTCTGTTTTAGTGGTCATGAATTTCTTCAGTTGTTCTTTGTCATGCAAGTATCTTATTTCTCTTTCAATTTTGTTTTTTTCTATTTACTTTTCTTTTTATTTTTTTATTTAAGCGAAGAAAAGAAAAAAAGACATATATAACAAAGACAACAAGCAAAAGAGACAAATGACTAGAGTAAATACACAGCAGTAACATTGCAGGTTTACCAAACTAGATGATAAAAACTTGACAATGGTTACAATATTGCATATCATTATCTTTAAAATGATTACTTACATTAACAGATATAGACATGCAAAATTGATCTAATCATATGAGTATTAATTGTTCTTTCTCAATAATGAATATATTCAGCAGTGTGTTCATTTTAGTTATCTTACATATACATATATCCAGGTTTATACCTTTTCCTCTTTCCTTTTCTCTTTCCGCCTTTTCCCTTCCCAATTACTTTTGATCTTTGAGCTGTTTTTTACCCTTACATAGGATTTATTATAGATTTTGGATCATATATACTTTTCTGTTTCTTACATTAGGGAGACAATACGGTATTTACACATGTGGGTTTGATTTATCTCACTTATAAGTATGGTCTCAAGTCGTGACCATTTACTTATAAAAGTCTCAATGCAATCTTTCTTAATAGCTGAGTAGTACTCAATTGTATAAAAATACCACATCTTTTTTATCCATTCTTTGATTGATGGGCACTTGGGTTGTTTCCAAAATCTGGCTATTACAAATTGGGTTGCTATAAACATGGGTGCACAGATATCACTGTGATATGATGTTTTCAGTTCTTCTGGGAAAATGCCCAGAAGTGAGATAGCTGGGTTGAATGGGATCTCTAATCCTAGCTTCTTGAGGAATTTCCACACTGACTTCCACAGTGGCTGCACCAGTCTACACTCCCACCAACAGTGGAGAAGAGTTCCTTTTTCCCCACAGCCCCTCCAGCATTTGCTGTTGCTTGATTTTTTAATCTTGGCCATTCTTTCTGGAGTGAGATGGAATCTCAGCGTTCCTTTAATTTGCATTTCCCGAATGACCATTGATGTTGAACATTTTTTCATATATTTATTTGCCATTTGTATTTCTTTCTCTGAGAAGCGTGTATTCATCTCAGATGCCCATTTTTGGATTGGGTCCTTGAATTTTAGGGGCCTGATTTCTTTTAATTCTTTATATGTTTTAGATAGAAGTCCTTTGTCTGATGGACAATTGACTAAGATATTTTCCCAGTTCGTGGGTTTTCTTTTCACTCTGTTGGAGATTTTCTTTGATATGCAAAAACTTTTTAGTAGGATGAGATCCCAGGTGTTGATTCTGGGAAGTGTTTCCTGTGCAATCTGATTTCTGTTCATGAACTCTCTGCCTACTGCTATGTCATCGAGATTTTTACCTACTCTGTCTTCTAGTAAGTTTAGTGTCTCTGTCTTTATATTCAGATCTTTGATTCATTTTGACTTTATTTTAGTGCCTGGTGATAGGCATGGATCTAGTTTTAATTTACAGCATATGGAAAGTCATTTTTTCCAGCACCATTTGTTAAAGAGGCTGTCTTTCTTTCAATGTACATGTTTCGCCCCTTTGTCAAAGATAAGGTGGTTGAGTGTATTTGTAGTTGTGGCTGTATCTTCTAATCTATTCCATTGATCTTCAGGTCTGTTTTGATTCCAGTACCATGCTGATTTTATCACAGTAGCTTTGTAGTGTAGTTTCAAGTCCGGGATTGTGATGCCTCCTGCCTTCCCTTTGTTGCCCAGATTTGCCTTTGCTATTCTAGGTCTTTTCTGGTTCCAGATGAATTTCAGGAATGCTTTCTCTAGCTCTGGGAGGTAAGCAAGTGGTATTTTGATTTGGATTACATTCAATCTGTATAATAATTTTGGGAGAATGGCCATTTTCATGATGTTTGTTCTTCCTATCCATGAACAGGAATATCTTTCCATTTTCTGAAATCTTCTTTGAATTCCTTTTTAAGACTAATGTAATTTTCACTGTATAGATCTTTTACTTCCCTTGTTAGATTGATTCCTAAGTATTTCATTTTTTTGGATGTTACAGTGAAGAGTGTGGTTTCCCTGATTTCTCTCTCAGTGACTTTGTTGTTTGTGTACAGGAATGCTATTGATTTTTGAGTGTTCACCTTGTATCCAGCTACATTACTAAATTTGCTTATTACTTCTAGAAGTCTTCTACTGGATTTTTGGGGTCTTCTATGTAGAGTATCATATCATCTGCAAATAATGATAATTTCACTTCTTCCTTTCCTATCCTTATTCCCTTTATTTCTTTCTCTTGTCTAATTGCTCTGGCTAATATTTCCAGAAGTATATTGAATAGGAGTGGTGATAATGGACATCCTTGTCTTGTACCTGATTTTAGGTTGAAAGTTTTCAGTTTTTGTCCATTTAGTAAGATGTTGGCTGTTGGTTTATGATATATGGCTTTTATCAGGTTGAGGTAGAGACCATCTATCCTGATTTTCTGTAGGGTTTTGATCATGAATGGGTGTTGGATTTTGTCAAAAGCTTTTTCTGCATCTATTGAGATGATCATGTTGTTCTTATTCTTGGCCCTGTTGATATGGTGTATTACATGTATTGATTTCCGTATGTTGAACCATCCCTGAATTCCTGGGATGAATCCCACTTGAACGTGGTGTATAATCTTTCTGATAACTTGCTGTATTCTATTTTGCAGTATTTTATTGGGGATTTTTGCATCTATGTTCATTAGGGAGATTGGCCTGTAATTTTCTTTTTTGGTTGGGTCTTTCTCTGATTTTGGTATTAGGGTCATACCTGTTTCCAGGAATGAGTTAGGGAGACTTACTTCCCTTTCTATTTTATTGAAGAGTTTGAGGAGTGTTGGCCTTAAGTCTTCCCTAAATTTCTTATAGAATTCAGCAGTGAATCCATCAGGGCCCGGGCTTTTCTTTCTTGGTAGGATCTTAATTACATTTTCAATTTCATTAGCTGAAATTGGGTTATTCAGCAGCTTTACATCTTCTTGATTTAGCTCTGGTAATTCATAGGTTTCTAGGAATCTGTCCATTTCTTCTGTGTTATCGAATCTATGTCAGTAAAGGTTTTTGAAGTAGGTGTTGATGATCTTCTGTATTTCCACCGGGTCTGTAGTGATTTCACCCTTTTCATTTCTTATTGCATGGATCTGAGTTTTTTGTTTCCTCTTCTTGATAAGGTTGGCTAGGGGTTTATCAATTTTATTTATTCTTTCAAAGAACTGACTCTTTGATTCATTGACTCTTTGTATTGTTTTCTTAGTTTCAATTGCATTAATTTCTGCTCTAATCTTAATAATTTCCTCCCTTCTTTGGGCTTTGGACTTGACTTGCTCTTCTTTTTCTAGAAGTTTGAGGTGCAGCATTAGGTTGTTTATGTGTGTTCTTTCCGTTTTTCTGATATGAGAGTTTAGTGTTATAAATTTCCCTCTGAGGACTGCTTTCATTGTATCCCACAGGTTCCAGTAATTGGTATTTGCATTTTCATTCAATTGTAGATAGTTTAATTTCTTCTTTAACTTCTTCTGTGACTCATTGGTTATTTAGGAGGGTATTATTTAATTTACATGTGTTTATACGATTATTGTAGGTTTTTTTGTCACTCATTTCCAATTTTACTGCGCTGTGGTCAGATAAGCATGGAATTATTTCAGTTCATTTGCATTTTCTTAAGCTTGTTTTGTGGACCAGTATATCATCTATTTTAGAGAATGACCCATGTGCAGCTGAGAAGAATGTGTATTCTGGCGCTGATGGGTGGAATACTTGGTATATATCTACTAGGTCCATTTGTTCACAAGCTTGATTCAGTTCTGCTATTTG
>RJWM01000434.1:89079-213180 GCA_004363535.1 Dasyprocta punctata
CTGCTTTTTTCTGGGTTCCTGTTGCATGGAGTATTGTTTTCCAGCCTTTGATTTTTAGTCTGTGAATTTCCTTTTGAGTGAAATGTGTTTCTTGTACACAGCATATTGTTGGATTTTGTTTCTTAACCCACTCTGCTAGTCTGTTTCTTTTTATTGGTGAGTTGAGACCATTTACATTGATTGATAAAACTGATATGTATTGGCTCATCCCTGTCATGATATCTTTCTGTTGTTGGTTTTCTGCATTTTCTGCTTAATTATTTGCCCAGCTTAGTGGTTTCCTTTGGTTGTTGTTCTTAAGATTGTGGCTATTTTTGTCCCTTTCTAGAGCGTCTTTCAGTACTCTCTGTAGTGTTGGTTTGGTGGCCATCAATTTCTTCAGTTGTTCTTTGTCATGAAAGTATCTTATTTCTCCATCAATTTTTAAGGATACTTTTGCAGGGTACCTCAATCTGAGTTGAAAGTTGTTTTCTTTCAGGATTTGAAATACTTCATTCCAAGCTCTTCTTAACTTAAAGTTTTGTGTTGAGAAGTGTGCAGTGATTCTGATAGGCTTTCCTTCATAGGTGATCTGTTTCTTTTCTCTGACAGCTTTTAGTATTTTGTTCTTGTGCTGTATTTCTGATACCCTTATTATTATATTTCTGGGTGAGGATTTATTTTGGTTGTGGTTAATTGGGGTTCTGTATGCCTCAGTTACCTGTATTTCAGATTCTCTTCCCATTTTGGAAAGTTTTCTGCTATTATTTCTGTGAATAGTCTTCACAGGTCATTAGTATTGACCCCTACTTTTTCATTTATGCCTATTAATCTTATGTTATTTCTCTTGGCATTGTCTTGCAGCTGTTGTATTGTGGTTTCTTGGTTCTTTACTATTTTTAAGAGATCTTTTCTTTCATTGCCATGATCTCCCATGCTGTCTTCAAGATCTGAGATTCAATCTTCAGCCTCATTTAAGTGGTTTTTCAAACTTTCCATGGAGTTTTTCATTTCCTGCATTTCCCTTTGCATCTGTTTCATGCATTCTGTTTGTGTCTTATATTGTTCATTCAAATTTTCCATCATTTTCTTAAGTTCTTCTTTTTTTTATCTTGCTCTTCTTTAGATACACACAATATTTCCTTAATAATGATTCTCATTTCATTTTTAGCTGACAGAATATTTCTGATTTGAGTTTCTCTATACCTTCATCAAGCTGTGTCTTTATTGCATTTTCTATCATTTCAGAAAGTCCACTTGTGTGGCTCCCACTGTCTTCCATTTCAGTGTCTCTTGGGTTTGTTCTTTGTGGGCTGGGGGACTGAGACTGCCTCTTGGTCCATTTTCTTCTAGAACCTATGTTGCTCTGTATCCTGTGTAGCTGGCTGTGTGTTCCCCTGAAGTTCGCACTGATTGTTGGGTCGTGCTGAATCGTGGGACCTGGTAGAGCTGGGTCCTGCATGCAGCAAGGGAGTGTGGCCTCCTGGGGCATGCCAGTGGAGCCTCTGCCTTAACTGGGTGGGGGCCAAGTCTTCCTGGTCCCAGGCAGCTAGGCAGAGTGTACCTCGGAGTGACGCTGCCCGGACCCTGGGTCTGTCTGCAAGTTCAGAGTGACAGCTGTGCTGGGGCAAACCTAGGTGAGTCCCAGGCCTATAGTGCTGGGAGCAACCCAGCTGGGCAGGGGTTGGTGCATGAGCTCTGGGATGGCGCACGCACAAGCCACTCCACTGAAGTATGGAGCTCGCGCATGCTCTGCACTCTGGTGGGGGAGAGCCCAAGCTCTCCAAGTCCCTGCAGCTATGTTGGTCAGTCCCTGGTGAGCAGCTCTAGGGTCCTGTGCTGATCTGGGTTGGGCTGTGTACCTCTGTGTCCTGCGAGGCTGGCTGGGCATTCCCCTGAAGTTTGTACTGATTCTTGGGTTGCGCTGAATCGCGGGACCCTGTAGGGCTGGGTCCTGCGTGCAGCAAGGGAGGGTGGCCTCCTGGGGTGTGCCAGTGGAGCCTCTGCCTTAACTGGGTGGGGGCCAAGGCCTGCTGGTCCCAGGGAGCTAGGCAGAGTGTACCCTGGAGTGACGCCACCTGGACCCTGGGTCTGTCTGCAAGTCCAGAGCTACAGCTGTGCCAGGGAAAGCCTGGGCGAGTCCCAGGCCTACAGTCTCTCTTTTAATTTTGAAAGATGTCTTTGCATGGTACATCAATCTGGGTTGGAATTTTTTGTCTTTCAGGACTTGAAATACGTCCCTCTAAGCTCTTCTTGACTTGATATTTTGCACAGAGAAGTCTGTCATGATTCTGATTGGCTTTCCTTTACAGGTATTCTGTTTCTTTTCTCTAACAACTTATAATATTCTGTTCTTGGTCTGAATTTCTGGGATCTTGATTATTATATATTTGGGTGTAGATTTACTTTTGTTATGGATAATTAGAGTTCTATATGCCTTACTTATCTGTAGGTCAGATTCTTTTCTCAGGCTTGAGAAACCTGCCATTAGTTCTGAATTTAGTCTTTTTAAGTCATTTGTGTTGACTGCTGCTTTTTCACTCATATCTTAGTCTTTATATTGTTTTCTTTGCATCATCTTGCATTTGTTGAACTGTTATTTCCTGATGCCTTGTTTTTAAGAGACCTTTCCTTTTGTGATCATTGACTGTGTTCTTGTCTTCAAAGTCTGAAAGTCTATCTTCAGTTTTGTTCAATTGGTTTCCTCCAGCCATTAATAAAATACTTAACTTCCTGGATAACCATCAGCATGTATTTCATGCATTAAATTTCTTTCTTATACTGGTCATTTAAGGTTTCCATCATTTACCTATGTTCTTCAATTTTTACAATCTATACCTATTCTAGATTTGCATGCAATTCCTTCATTATGCTTGCCATTTTTTTTAACCTGAGATATGATTTCCCCTGTAACCTCATGGCTTTGTTTCTTTACTTCAGATTCTACCAATCCAGAAATCTCAGGTGTAGGTCTTCCATTTTGCTCTATCTTGTTGTCTTCTGGACTTGTTGTGGGTAGGTTGGATGCCTGAGGTAATATTTTGCTTCTGCATCTTTTAATTTTCTGTTTCAAAAGATTTTTGAATTTTGTTTATTTTGATTTGTTTGTTTATCCTTGTAAGTTTTTGTAGTAGATAGCTATGTATTAGTATCAATTTCTGTCTACTAAATTTGTGTTCTTCAGGGATGTCTTGTGTATGTAGGAGGCTCTTGTTTTGTGTCTGTCCAAAGATCATAGCTTTCCAATTAAGAGTGAGATATTAGTATCATTTTGACTCTGTTCCCAGTCCCTTGTTCATGAGATGTGGTTCAGTTATTACCCCAGAACTTCACAGAAGTTCTTACAGAAGTGAGAACAACAGATTAAAACAGATACGACATCCAGCTACAGTAGTATATTGGGGACCCAGCCTAGATACCCAGTCTTCTGAATGAGTGTACAGTGAAGGTTTAAATAAATGAGACAAGTGGTATGATTTTAGGGCTCCAGGAGGATCAAAATCCCTGCAGAATTTCTGACTTTGTAGCTATCATGAGGGCTAAGACAAAGAGCTTCTCTGGGCCACCTGTATATATTTTCAAATAGACAAAGAGAGGGGATACTGAGGGAGGTGCCGGAACTGAGCAGGACTTGGGAGTCACTTCAAGGACATCTCCAAGATGGCCTTTGTGATGGGTCTGTGATGCCTGCAGAGTAAGATGCCTGTAGGGCAGTCTCTATTAACATAATTGATGATGGAGCCAAGATGTCCTCAGCTGTGACCTTCTTTACCTTGCCCTTTGAGGTATCTCTGACCTCATCAGCCACTACAGGCCTCAATCAGGACCAGTGATTCACACAGGTTCATTTACTATGAATCAGCTCCCATTGCCAGGCAAGAGACCTAGGCCTAGGACAGGCTCACAGATAAATAAAATGCCAATTAGTAAATTTTAAATCCTGCTCAGAGCTATTTCATAGCGGTCTCCGACAGTAGTAAAATTAGCAATAGCAATAGCACCAACCACAGTTTAGAAATTGACAAACTGATAGGTTTTAATTTTGTACCTTCAACTGTAGAAGCAAAATGTAGTTATATGACAGAAAAGATTGTAAATTTGGAGTTTGTCCATGAACTGTTTCTTCTTGGTAGAGTGTTTTTAGCTCGTGGTGGGTAAATTTAAGGACACTGTGTAGAACAGAGATAACTAAAAGAAATAAATTAGAAGCCATGCTGAGGGACAAAGGATGATCATGCAAGTTTTGGGAAACTAGAGAAGAGGGCAGAAGAGAAAGAATGAAAGAGTAAGCAAGGAATTACTGAATTTGACCAGAAAAATTAGAAAGACTATTCACTTAAATGAAAATATAATTAAGTCCAGAAAAGTAAATTGAGGAAAGGGGGAAAGAAGATGAACACATTGGAATAAAATATAGGTAAAATACAAAAAATGTCACAGGGAAGGGAAATAAACCAGTCAAAAAAGAAGAAAAAAATTAAATTAAAAAAATTCCCCTGGTGTCCACCAAGAGTTCAAAGCTACTGGAGAACCTGCCAAGCCTGCTGTAAAGTTTTTGCTCAGTTTGAGACTGATTTAACCTCCAGGTATGGGAGTTTGTGGCTGTAGTCTTCAACCAGTTCTTTCAGTGTGTCCCTTAGTGGCCTCCCACTCCTTACACTATTTCTCCAGTTGGTGTGCTGCTTTCAGACAGAGCCAGGGGCTCTTCCCAGTCCTGTGCACCATTGGCTCCTCCTGGCCCTTGCTCAGCCTTCTGTGTTCCTCTTTCACTGGCAAGTCTCTGTCCTCTAAGGTTGTTTGTTTCAAGGTGGGTTGGGATGCTGTGATATGGTCTGGTCCTCTGTTTCTTCTGCTGCAGTCCAAGGCTGCTTAGTCTCAATTCTTACTCCTCTCTTGAGGTGGGATGCTAACTTCCCATTCATTGTTTTACAAGTTCTGCTGCAATCACCAACCACCTCTGTGGTAGTGTGTATTTTCCTCAGGTGAGATGGGGAGTGCTGTGGGATGCCTTTCTGCTCCAATCCCCAGTGGCATGGGGCCAGTTCATGACTGCACAGTCCTAAAGCACAAGACTGTTTAATTCCCTAAGCCTTTCTAACCACAGATTGTAGGGGAAGGGTTGCTACACACCCCTGTAGTTTTTAATCTAATTCCTGGTGGTTACAGTTAGAGCACTGGTGCACAAAAGAAAAGGGAAGAAAAGAAAAAAGAAGAGGAAAAAAAGGAAATGTATTGGGTGTTATACTATGTACCCCCAAGTCCTCATATACTTCTGATTGGGCTGAGTCTGGTGCTTGTAATTGATTTGTTGTCCAGTGCCGGGAATGATGATGTGAGTGCTGCACCCACCCAGGGATGGAGCTGAGATACAGTGTAAAGGAGGCAGGTCTTCCTCTTGCTTGCTTCCGCCCTTCTGTCCTCTCTCTCTCACCAGCACACCTTGCTGCTTGCAGTCGCCATGAATGACAGCGATGCCATGCCATGCTGCCTTGGAGCCAACAAATTATGGACTGAAACTCCTGAGAAACTGTAAGAAATAAACCTTTCTTTCCCTAATTTTTGGCGTTAGGTATTCTGTCTTGGCAATGAGCAAAAAGTAACAAAGACAGGAAAGAAAATTAAAAAAGGAAAACTGGCCAGCCATCAGGGAGGGAGCAGCTTGTGTCAGCAAAATGTATTGCTGGATTGTAGTGTCTTCATTTTGGAGGAAGGCAGAAGATGCAGAGGATGTTATGCCCCAAGTATATCCTCTGTGGTCAATTTGGCCACATTATTTTCATATATCACTTTTTTACCCCTTTTTTTAAGATTCCAAGTATGATGGGAAGTTATCCCAACCTGGTGACCCACTGGTAGTCAGGTGGGTTGTCTGGCCATTTTATTAAGTCCTTTGCATTTCGCTATTAGTCTCTTATGGCAGATTAATTTTAGCTTCAGGGTGTATGTCTCTCCCTTTCTTCCAATTATCTGTGTTTTTGTTGAATTTCTGAGTGGTTCTGAATGAGGCTTCTCCTCTATTTAGCCATATTTTCTCTAATCTCAGGTATTTTTGATCATTTTCTGAGCATATATTGAGAAGCATTAAGGTTTCTTTTCTTATTAAATTATACATGTGAGGAACTATATTGGTATATTTCTCAATATTGGATTATTTTTTAATATTAGATAATATAACATTTGGTGTTTTCTTCATTTTACCAAACATGATATAATGTACTTAGATTTACTTTTGGCTATACTTATGGTCAAACCTCAGACATTTTGCTTGCTCAGTACACTAATACTGAGCTATATCTATAGCAGTGCCTGGAAGTTTTTCATATATTTATGATTTTTTAATTTGTGGATTATACAAAGTCATAGTTTAAACCTTACAGTGAGAAAAATTTGAATTCATATCTCATTTCACTCTTCAATCTTGTAATCTTGGTCAACTTGTCCAAGCTGGCCAAGCATGAGTATATTTTTGTGTAACATGCAAATAAAACAGTATTCTTTCTTTTCATATGGTTGAGAGTTTTCTACATTATAAGGTATGTGAAGTACCTAACACAGATTTTAGCCAGGCTCAATAAATACATTATCATAAATGTAACTTGTTCATGGTTCTTCTTTCTACATTTGTTTATGAAACTTTTTATGTCAAGGTTATGAGAGCATTTTTAAATAATTAATCACCTTATCTTAAATAAGCTATGAAGTGCGATTTAATAGATAAATTAAAGTCCTTAATATTCTGTCACAAATAACTCATGATAACATCTGAAATTGGAATAATTTCAGCATATAATTATTATTGCAGTTCACATTCTCTCTCAAACTTGTTTTTCATCCACAAATGCTAATCTCTAAGAAATATATGCTTACTAAAGTTTGTGTAAGCATCTAGCCCACAAAAAATGATTTCCCATGATTATTAAAAGATGAGAGTGTTTTCATTTTATGTATAGTGTATTGATTCATTTCACAATGATCCAGTTTTCACCTTTTCCTTGTTACACATAGTCTTATAACTACATTATCAGATTTTACTATCATTGTGCAAAAATTTGTAAGTCATACAATTTAAATAGTAAATTAAGATCCAAGTATGTTTTTTAAAATAATGAATTACACTTATTATCTTCAAATCCTAATAATTTTAAATTTTACCTAAGATCATTTATATATTATTCTCTCAGATTTATCTTGATAATTTGCATTTTGACTCCATTAGTTCCATAGAGATTGCAATATTTATTAACATGTGGTGATAAGTTATTAGTTTGAAATTGGTTCATGTATATAGTTTTAACAATTTCACAAGTCTTATTCACATGCTTGTTAGCAATTTTATGATAATATTCATTCAC
This sequence comes from Dasyprocta punctata, assembly GCA_004363535.1. Lineage (NCBI taxonomy): Eukaryota > Metazoa > Chordata > Mammalia > Rodentia > Dasyproctidae > Dasyprocta > Dasyprocta punctata. Next base: position 96,411 of record RJWM01000434.1, read on the forward strand.
GTATTGTACTGTAGCATTTAAAAAATTTTGTTAAATTTGTAATTATTTTTGTTTATTTTTCCTGATGTGATGGTTTAGTTTTTCCATGATTTATTACTTATTTGCACAATTTTGGACAAATTGTGATCTAACTTTATGAAGGACATACTTGATTATTTTATATGTGTTATTTAAAAGTAATAGCAATTTTTGCTATGAATCTAATATGATGCACAACTAGCACAGCTTTTTAAAGGCAACATGCTCTTTATAGTTACTTTGCAAAAAGTCGTTAGCTAGTATTTCTACTTTTATTGTTGAAAATATGAAATGAAATTGATCATTTTAATTAAACAGTTTGATTTTTATATTTTGCTTAAAGTTTTATTTATAACTTCCACAATTTTACTTAATGATAGTAGAATGTTAGTATGCAATTTTAAATTATATGTAAAAAGTAAAAGGTGAAAGCATGTTTGCTGTGAAATAAATCAAAACTCTATAAATAAAATGTGGACACACTCTCATCTTTTCATAATCATTAATAACTCCTTTCTGTAGATTAGATATTCTAGAAGTCAATGCTAATAAAAACTTCAGTAAGCATGTGAAAACAGAATGGATTAAAGTGCAGTGTAGAATTGACATAATTTAGGCATCCCAAGCAAACAACTGGTGCACCTGTGACTGATCATACTTGTCCAATAGAGGGGCAAAATATGTTTCTGGGGGATTGAATAATGATCTCTAATCCTAGGAAACTGAAGTATTTATGAAAGGCCACTCTATTGATCATCTAGATCTTACAGAAGCCCACTATTATAGACTATTTGTCAACAGCTGGTAAAACAAGGCCTTCCTCAAATGGTACATGGGAAGAACATGTCAGTATGCATTAGGCCTCTTTTTGAAAAAATCATCTTAAAGAAAAAGGAGACTACACAAATGACATAAAAAGACTTTTTGCAAAAGTAATAGCAGAAAATTTCCCAAACATGGGAAAAGAACCAGACATACAGATAAATGAGGCATATAAAACACCACATAGCCATAAGAAAACTAAATCTATACATTGACCTATAATAATCAAGACCCAGAAATTCAGCATCAGAACAGAATATTAAAGGCTGTAGCAAAAAGAAACAGATCACTTATAAACAAAAGTCTATCAGAATCATGGCAGACTTCTCAACACAAACCATCATATCAAGAATAGGTTGGAGTGAAGTATTTCAAGTACTGGAAGAAAACAATTTGTAACCCAGATTGATGTGCCCTGCAAAAATATCTTTCAAAATCAATGGAGAAATAAGATACTTCAGTGACAAAGAACAACTGAAGAACTTCATGACCATTCAACCAACCCTACAAAGAGTTCTGAAAGACATTTTGGGAAGAGAGAAAAATGATCATAGTTGTAAAAACAATAACAGAAAGAAACCAATAAGTAGAGCAAGCAATTAAACAGAAAGAAAAGGTAGGAAACAAACAGCAGAAACAAAACATGACAAAGATAAGCCAATGTATGTCAGCTATAACCATTAGTGTAAATGACCTCAATTCACCAATCAAAAGAAACAGACTGGTAGAGTGGATCAAGAAACAAAATCTAACAATATGCTATATACAAGAAACTCAAAAGTTAATTAATAGACTGAAAGCCAAAGGATGGAATAGAATACTCCATGCAACAGGAACCCAGAAAAAAAAAAGAAGTGTAGCTATTCTGTTTGTAGACTATGTGAACTTCAAACTCAAAATGATCAAAAGAGATAAAGGTCACTACATACTTGTTAGGGGCAAACTTCAAGAGAAAGAGATAACAATCATAAATATATATGCACCAAATATGGGCAAACCAAATTATATAAGACAAATATTCATAAACATGAAAAATCAAATAAGCAATAATACATTTATAATGAGCTCCTTAACACCTCACTGATGCAGAGACAAAACCTTCAGACAGATATTCAGCAAAGAAATAACAGAACTGAATCAAAGTTGTGAACAAATGGGCTTAGTAGCCATGTACAGAGTATTCCACCCAACATCAGAATACACATTTCTGTCAGCTGCACATGGGACATTCTCTAAAATAGACCATATACTAATCCATAGGTCACATTCAAGTAAATGCAAAGGAATTGAAATTGCCACATTCATATTATCTGACCATAGCATATTGAAATCAGAAATTAATGAAAAAAGAAACTGCAAAAGCTCCATAAATAAGTGAAAATTAAGTAGCACCCTAATGAACAAGCAATTGGTCACAGAGGAAATTAAAGAAGAAATGAAACAATATATACAATCAAACAAAAATGTAAATAAAACTTTCTGGAACCTGTGGGACACAATGAAAGCAGTCCTCAGAGGGAAATTTATAGTGGTGAATTCTCATATCAGGAAAACAGGATAAGCACAAATAAACAGCATAATGCTGCACCTCAAACTTCTAGAAAAGAAGAACCAGCCAAACCCAAAGCTCAAAGAAGAGAGGAAATTATAAAGATGAGAGAAGAAATGAATACAATTGGGACTAAGAAAACAATACAAAGAATTCATGAATCAAAAAGTTGGTTCTTTGAAACAATAAATAAAATTGATAGGCCCCTAGACCAACTTATCAAAAAAAGGAAAGGAAAACCTCAAATTCATGCAATAAGGAATGAAAATGATGAAATCACTACAGACCCTGGAAATACAGAAGATCATCAATACCTACTTCAAAAAACTTTACTCTTATAGGATTGAAAACACAGAAGAAACAGACAGACTCCTAGAAACATGAATTGCCAAAGTTGGAAGAAGATGATATGAAACTTCTGAATTACCCAATATCAGCTACTGAAATTGAAAAAGTAATTAAAACCTTACCAACAAAGAAAATCTCAGGTCCTGATGAATTCACAACTGAATTCTATAAGAAAATTATAGCTGATTTAATATCGATACTCCTCAAACTCTTTAATGAAATTGAAAGGAAAGCAATTCTCCCTTATTCATTCTGGGAGGCAAATATTACCCTGATACTAAAATAGAGAAATATCCAACCATAAAACAAATTACAGGCCAATCTCTCTCTGATGAACATAGAAAAAAAAAACTCTCAATAAAATACCAGCAAACAGAACACATCAATACATCAAGAAGATTATATATCATGACCAAGTGGGATTCATCCCAGAAAAGCAGGGATGATTCAACATATGCAAATCAATAAATGTAATACACCATTTTAACAGAGCAAAAGACAAAAATCACATGATCATCTCAAGAGATGCAGAAAAATCATTTGATATAGTCCAGCACCCATTCATGGTAAAAAACCATAGAAAAATCAGAATAGATGGTCTTTACTTCAATTTGATAAAAGACACCTATGACAAACTAACAGCCAACATCATACTAAATGGTCAAAAACTGAAAACTTTCACTCTGAAATAAGGAAGAAGCCAAGGTTGTCCACTATCACCAGTCATATTTGATACAGTTCTGGAAAATCTGGCAAGAGCAATTAGCTAAGTGAGACAAATAAAAGGAATAAAGACAGGAAAGAAAGAAATTAAATTATCGTTATTCACAGATGATATAATACTCTACATAGAAGACGCCAAAATCACCACCAACATATTTCTAGACCTAATAAGCAAATTCAGCAATGTAGCTGGGTACAAAGTCAATACACAAAGTCAGTAGCATTCCTGTACAAATCAGCAAACTCAATGAGAGAGAAATTAGGGGAATCCCACTCTTCATAGAAACATCAAAAAAATTAATACTTAGGAATCGATCTAACAAAGGCAGTAAAAGATTTATGCTTTGAAAATTACAGTACTCTGAAAAAGAATTGAAGAGTAATTCAGAAAATGTAAAGATATCCCTTGCTCATGGATACTAAGAACCAACATTGTAAAAGGGCCATAACCCAAAACTTTTATACAGATTTAATGCAATCCTGATAAAAATATCATTAGCATACCTCACAGATCTAGAGAAAATATTTCTAAAATTCATTTGGAACCATAGGAGACCTATAAGAGCAAAGGCAACCCTGGGTAACAAAGGCAAGGCAGGAAGCATCACAATTCCAGACTTGAAATTATACTTTGAACTGCTATAATAAAATCAGCATGGTACTGGCAAAGAAACAGACCTGCCAATCAATGAAACAGAACAGAAGATACAGACACAACTACAAACACACTCAACCACCTTATTTTTGACAAAGGGGCCAAGCATGTTCACTGGAAGAAAGACAGCCTCTTTAATATGTGGTGTTGAAAAAACTGGCTTTCTACATGCTGAAGACCTAAACTAGACCCATCTGTATCTCATGTACTAAACTAAAATCAAAATAGATCAAAGATCTAAATATTAAAATGGAAACACTAAACCTACTGGAAGACAAAGTAGGCAGAAATCTCAAGAAAATAGGGGTAGGCTGAGAGTTCATGAACAAAAACCAAACTGCACGGAAAGTACTTCAAAGAATCAACAACTGGGATATCATATTATTAAAAACTTTTTGCACATCAAAAGAAATCATCAACAGAGGGAAAAGAAAACCCACAGATTGGGAAAAGATTTTGCCAACTGTCCCTCAGACAAAGGACTAATATCTAGAATGTATAAAGAATTGAAAAAAATCAGGCCTCCCTAATTTAAAGACCCAATCCAAAAATGGGCAGCTGAGATTAATACACAATTCTCAGGTGAAGAAATATGAATGACAAATAAATATAGGAAAACATGTTCAATATCACTGGTCATTCAAGAAATGCAAATTAAAACTACTGAGATATCATCTCACTCCAGAAAGAATGGCTAACATTCAGAAATCAACCAATAACAAATGCTGGTGGGGCTGTGGGGAAAAAGGAATCCTTCTCCATTGTTGGTGGGAGTGCAGACTGGTATAATCACTGTGGAAAACAGCATGGAGATTCCTCAAAAATCTAGGATTAGAGGTTCCATTCAATCTAGCTATTCCCCTTCTGGGTATTTTCCTAGAACTGAAAACATTATACCACAGTGATATATGTGCACCCATGTTTATAGAAGCACAATTTGTAATAGCTAAATCTTGGAAACAGCCCAAATGACCATCAACTGAGGAATGGATAAAAAAGATGTAGCATTTTTATATAATGGAATACTACTCATCCATAAAGAACAACAAACTCGAGACTTTTATAGGTAAATGGATGCAGCTAGAAACCATATTCATAAGTGAAATAAGTCAGACTTGCATGTGTAAACACCATATTGTGTCGCTAGTGTAGAAAACTGAAAGAGCAAATAAGGTCCAAAATTTACCACAGATATAGTAAAAGAGAAAGAAACTGCTCAAAGCAAAATTTTATTGTTCGTGCAAACTTGCATGCCTGTATCTGATAGCCTGAACAATTACTTTGATGATAACATTATGCAATATAACAACAATTGTTAAGTTCCTATCACCTTGCTTTGAAATCCTATATCGCCATTATTTTTTGTTTGCTGTTGTTTTTATTTTGCTTTTGTTGTTGGTTTTTACTGTTTGTTTTCTTGATTTTTTTGCTTTTTTCTCTTTAAAATAAGAAAAGAAAGATCATCTTAAAAATTTCATTAAATCTTCACACATAATGAAATCAAATAATAGAAAATGGACAAACAAAACAAAAGAATGAAAGCATTATAGGACTTCCAAACAAGATAATAGGAAATGGACAATGCTTACTATAATGTCTCTTGTTTTCTTCAAAATAGCTGTCTATACCTTTTCACATAATAAAATCAAATAAAACAGAATAGAATAAAACCAATCACAACAAAAGAATGACAGTATAGACAGCTATTCTGAGGAAAAGAAGAGACATTATGGTGGCCACTGTTGCTTTCCTATTGTCTTGTTTTGAAATCTGGTAAAGCTTTCATTCTTTTGTTTTGATTGGTTTAATATTATTTTATTCTGTTTGATTTTATTGTGTGTGAAGATATGGACAACTATTTCGAAGAAAACAAGAGACATTATTTATGATAACCACTGTTGATTTCCTGTTGTCTTGTTTTGAAGTTCTGTGTTGCTTGTATTGTTCTGTTCTGATGTTTTTATTCTATTCTGTTTTGTTTGTTTGTTTTATTCTCTTTAAAATAAAAACTAAAAGAATTTCATTAAAATATGTTATGAACAATTTAATTCTCATCTTATTTTTACATAAACAATATTTTCATTATAAGTGTATATGTAAGAAGTTTCTAATCCTTAATATCCACTTTATGTGCTTTATTAGCTTGAAGATTTTAAATTTTACTATCTTAATATGAATTTATTTATTAGGTGGAGTTATTAAATTACCTAAATATTTTGAAAAGGTGTAGAGTGTATTGACCATCATTCAATTAATTATGTGCATCATATTCACGAAGAAGTAGCAACATCTCACAAAATAAAACATATTTTCTGGCATTTAATGTTGTATAACCATATTTATCTACAAAGTACTGAAACACTGCAAGAAGTTATTTATCTTTGGGTTTACAGAAGTTTTATAGTTACCCAACAGTTGTCAAATGTTTTTGCTTTTACTATTATGATAAGAGAAATCAGAGAAGGATCAAGATCAAACTCACAGTTTTACAAATAGCATTTACTGTTTGACATGAACATTATATAATGAGGAACATGACTAGATGCAAGAAAAACAAAGATGATTAAATTTTATGAATAAAAAGTGAATAAAGGTAACTCAAGAAGAAAAATGTGATACAGAAGTTATGATCAGTTTTAATTTTACTAAATTTCAGGTGCTAAAACTAGCAAAATATTGATACATAAATGGCTTCTGGCTGGGTGTGGTGATGTATGCCCATAATCCCAGGACTCAGGAAGCTGAAAGAAGAGGATCATTGAGTTCGAGACCAGCCTAGGTTGTAAAGGGAGCTCAAGGCCAATCTGAATTGCATAGTGAGACCCTGTCCCGCCACCCAAAATGGTTTCTGGGTCTAGAATTCATGAAATTCTGTCAATGAGAAGACAGTCATACATTGGTTAATAATGTGGATTTGTTCCAAGCAATGCATTAGATGACTTTGTCCACTGCCCTTAATCTCACTATCAGGCAAAGTCTCTGAACACGAGGTTAATACAGAGAAATTTTTCACCAAACCATAACATACATCTTCTGGAGTACAGCAGCCAATGCAGTCCTTCTTCCCAGCAGAATCCTCCCAAATTTGGTCTTTACTGGCAGGATTTCTATCAGCCTTCTGTCTTCTGAGCTCTGACCAGAATCTCCCATACAGAATAACCTAAGGCATTCTAGTGCTATTCTTTCAGGTTACATCTCTGAATCTTTCCAACCTCTTCCCACAAGCCATTCCCAAAAGCTCTTGAACCACATGGTCAGGTACAGTCACAGCAATGACCCCACTCTCCTTACCAAATTCTGTCTTAGTTACTTTTCTATCATTGCTGAGAAAACATACCCCACACCCAAAATTAAGGAAGGAAATGTTTATTTAGCTCTTAGTTTGTGGAAGTTTCAGTCCATAGTTGGCTGACTCGAATGCTGGGTGGCATGACACAGGGGCAACATTTCAAGGTGATGGAAGACAGCAAAAGAAGCAAGAGCAAAAGGTGGGTAGGTGGGCAGAACAATTTTCTTCCCTTATATTGGAAGCAGGCTACCACACTCTCCTCCTGGGGCAGGTGTAGCATTCACAACACCTCCATGCCCTCCTGTTACACAGGATGAGGATGTTTACAAAGTAAGGATCCAGGCTGCTTGCTGAGTCCCTTAGTTGAACTTATAAACTTCTCAAGATGATACAATGTATCAACCATATACTTTTTTATAATGAAGTTTTTAAAAAGTAAAAGTAAATTCTGAAATAAGATAAAACTATATTATAGTAAATGTACAAGACAGTAACAAATTTATTTTTGTCATTGCTGTTATATACTATACATAATGATAGATACTATACATTTATATGACTATCAGCAAAGTAAGTTTGCTTTTACTGTCCAGTATGACACAAACTGTGTTATGATATTACAACAGTCAAGATATCACTAAGTAATAAAAAGTTTTCAGCTATATTATGATCTTATAGGTCAGGCATAATATGTAATCTGTCATTAACCAAAATTTCACTATGTGGTGCATGGTTGTAATTATTTTTATAATTCAAAATATATATCATCACATATTAATTAAGTAGCATAAGAAGAAAAAGGGACAGAATAGAACTTAAAACATAATAACAAAGAAGAATAATGTAGTGTAGAAATTGTGCTAGCAAAGAAAAAAATGTTAAAGGTATCAGAAGAATGGGAGAATGTTTTGACATGAATGTAAGAGAATACTCTTTAAAAAATAATTTTCAAGAAGACTGAATTCTTCTCATAAAATAGGAAAAGAAGCATGAAATATATCCTGATGAATCATTAATATGAACAACAATAATAATAGCAAAAGCAATTTTAGTGATAGAAATAGACTATAGGCCACAAAGAATAAAAAATATAAAAAGTGAATTGAGTCAATATGAAGAATTTATTCTAGATGTTTTGCTGTATCAAGGATTATTAAAGTTAAAACTAGATATTAGATATAATAGAAGCATTCCTGCTTTATTTTTATATAGAAAAGAAACAGAACATGATTAAAAAGTTTCTTGAAAGTATCTGAGAACCAGAAAGAATAACAGTAGTAAACAGTAAATTTTTGTGAAAATAAACAGAAACAGTGTGCAGAAAAGCACAGAGATGATCTTTACATGGGATGTTGAGTTTCTTTTTAGTAGTTCCACAAAAGAAACATAATTTGAATATTTAAAGTTAGATGTATAAGAATTATAGCAAGATAATGGAGTAATTCCATCTAATGATTTCTGTTGTCTCTGTGAAATACATAGAGAGGTCCTTTTACAATCTCTCTTAAAGAAAATTTATAAAAAGGGATTTATATAAGAAGACAACACATTTGTGAAAATCCTGGCCCTCAAATTGATGATATAAGTTTAGCAGGACCTTTCTGGAGTGCCTGTGAATGGAATAAAGTCAGAAAATTGCTTCGCATTTTTTTTGTTATGTGAGAACACAGCAAGAACAAATAGTTTATTACCCAAGGAACTGTAACCCACTAATAAATGAATTTGCAGGTGAGTTGATATAAAATTTTTAAATAATCAGCATTTGTGAGAAATAAATTTGTTATTTTTCTACTACCAAGTTTATAATATTTTGTTATAGTAACCCAACCTGATAAAGACAGACATATTGAAGGGATGTGTAATGAGACATGAGATTGATAACTGAGCGAAGTGTAATTTAGGTTAGATTGTGTAAAGAAAGGGAAAAAAGTCTTCTTAATTAAACTAATAAACTAAAAAAGATCACTACTTGGGTTCTAAAGTTGCTCGTATTTTAGAAAGCATTATAAAACTTGATATTGAATACAGTCTTTGATCCATATGTAATTTGAAACTTTCATGCTGTGCATAACTCCTTTTAGAAAGTAGCACTTAAATCTGAAAGTTCACTGCTGAATTGTCTTAACTGACCCATGTGGAGTTTAGAAGTCTCTATTTTTAGTATCATTTATTTTAATGTTTCTTGAGATTTTATCTTTGACCATCAGGTTACTTAGTAAATACTGCTTTATAGCCGGGCGTGGTGGCGCACGCCTTTAATCCCAGCGCTCGGGAGGCTGAGGTAGGCGGAGCGTTGTGGGTTCGAGGCCGGCTTGGGCTACAACGCGAGCACAAGGCCGGCCTGAGCTACATAGTGTGACCCTGCCTCAAAAAAACCTGGGCCGGGAGTTTGGCTCAGTGCCTTAAGCGCCTGCCCTGGTAGGCGTGAGGTTGTGAGTTCAATCCCCGGTGAAGTAGTGCTTTATTTATTTCTAATTCTTAATTAAATACTATATAGTTAATGAAAATGTAGAGGATGGTTTTGATCATACGAAATGCACTGATTTTCAGTTTTGCATATATTGGTCAATGCTTTATGGATATTTGAGAAGAACATATTTTACTATTTGATTCATTATTCTCATGACATCTATGGGGTCAGTTTTACTCATCATACTGTTTTGTTCTCTAGTAATTGATTTTTTTCTCTACTTAAATTTGTCATCCCTTATAGCTGAGTAGTATACCACTATGTATAGATACATTTTATTTATTCAGTTGAGTGTTGGTGGGTATACAGACTGCTTCCAGGATTTAGCTATCATGAATTGTACTTCCATAAACACTGGTATGCATGTATTGCTGTAGAATGATGTCTTAAAGTTTTGGGGGAAGATAACTAGGAGGGGGATAGCTAGGTCATATGTAATTTCTAGTTTTAGTTCTTGGAGAAATCTTCATACTGATTTCCATAATGGTTGTATTACTTTATACACTCATTAACAATGAAGGAGGGTTCCTTTTTCACCACAGTCAAATGAGCATTTACTATTGTTTGATTTCTTAGTGATTGTCATTCTTTCCAGAATAAAATGGGATCTTAGCATTGTATTTATTTTAATTTGTCTGATGACCAGAGAAATTGAACATGTTTTTTATATATTTGTTGACCATTTGTATTTCTTCCTCTGTTAAATGTTTATTTCTCTTGCCCATTTCTTGATTGTGACTTTCATTTTAGGTAGTGTAAGGGATTTCTCTTCTTTTCTTATATTTTGTCTGAGGAGTAGCTGGCAATGTTTTTTCCATTCTCTAGATTGTCTCTTTACTAATTGATTCTTTTGCTATGCAGAAGATTTTTATTGTGGTATAATCCTATCTGTTGATTCTTTGTTTTTGGACCAAGGGTCGAACTCACAACCTTGCGCCTGCCAGGCAGGTGCTTAAGCCACTGAGCTAAATCCTAAATCCTCAGCCCATTTGTTGATTCTTTCTATTATTTTGGGAAAAAGAATCTTTCTAAGCTTTCTCAACTGCTGGTGGAATATGGGGGGCTTAGCTGAAGGAATGAGTGGTTAGAAGGTAGGAGCAGGCCTGTAGGTCAAAGAGTATGGGAACTGGAATATGTGGTTAAAGATTAAGAAATAATCCATGAAGCAAAAACATGTAGCTCCTGAAGTGTGTGATTATAGATTAAGGAAGGTTCTGTGAGACAAAAGCACGTAGGCCCTGAAATGAAAGCGCTGGAAACAGAAGCTTAGATTAGGAAAGCATGCTAGGTTTGTCTACTGTATTTCCCACTTTCTGATAAGTTGCTTGAATTAAAAGATGTCACACAACAGACTTACGTTTTCCTTGATTCCCAACCTGTTTTTCTTCCTGTGTCCTTCCAATAAAAGCCAGAATTCTCAGTTCAAGTCTGCTCCCTTGAGACATCCTTATATTGTGTGCTTGTGTCAGGACATTTTCTCTGGGCCTCATGGTGTTCAGAACAAGTCTCATCTCCAAGTAATGTTTTTCATCCTCTGTGCCACCACAGTTGTACACTGCAACAAGCAATGCCCCCTGTAAAGTTCAACTATGAGGCAACCTATAGATACAAATCAGTGTGGAGGACCAACCTGCCAAAGCCTGGAAAAAAACAAGGATATCCTTCTTCTCATCCTAGTAAGAGGACGTAGGCAGCCACCAAATAACCTGGCAGGTCTAAAGCAAGGTGAAAGTTTAGATTTATTATTCCAATTGCTAAGTGAGTGGTGCCAGTGTGCTTGATTTTCTTTATGCTCTTTTACTTTTCCTGCTTTGCATATGGTGTGTGTGAAACTTAATTTAAAGAGAAAAACAATTTAAAGATTTACAATGTCTCTTAAAAACATCTGCATGTAAAGTTTCTGAGTCCCAACTCATTAAACTCCTAGTAGTTCATCGCTAGGAATGTCTTTGTTTTCTCTTGGAGGGTAACCTGGAGGTAGAGGACTGGGAATATGTGGGCAAAAAATTGAAACAATGATTAGGTCCCATGAAAGTTGCACACCTAGCTACATGAGATATTTGGAGGGTTGCTATTTGATCTACTTAAATTAAATGGAAAAGATTTAATTTAAAAGGCCACTTTTCCCTCCTCCTCTCACCTTCCTCAGAAATTTCCTTCTTTCCTTGTCCACCTACAGCAAAACCCCAAACCTCAGAGTTCTCCATGGTGAAATGGATAAAAGAAGCTCAGTGAAAGAGAAATGCATGCTTAACCTGTTCTTAGAAGAATTCAACAGCCTTGACATGATAGCCTCTCTCTTGTGGCACTAAAAGAATTTAGAAAAAACATTTCTGACAATAGTCTGCAGAGCCCATTTACAGAAAGAATTGTAGAGGAAATAGGACATGTTTATAAGACAACACCATAGGACTTGAGGGTCATCATGAAAACAGTATTTACTACTGCATTAGTCACAATCATGGTGTCTTGGTTACTTTTTTTCTCATTGTTGAGACAAAATGCCTGGTGCCCAAAATGAAGGAAGAAAAGGTTTATTTAGCTTACAATTTTTGGATGTTTCAGTCCATATTCAGCTGGCTCCAAGGCAAGGTGGTGTTACTGAGGGGCAGCCACTCAAGCAACTAGAGCGAAAGTGCCAAAAAGGGTTCTATTTTAATAGCTTTTATTAGATCCACTTTGATTGGTACCCATGAAATTGCTCACATGGGAAAGGGGGTATGCGTCTGTTTTGTCACTCACAGGCTCTTTGGGTCCCTGTGAAGGCTATTTGTCATTATGGTTGTGCCAGGCAGGAAGCAATCCTGTCCCAAGCTACAGAAACTGGCAATAAAACCTCTCCCAGGAATGAACAAAAGAAAATAACTGGATCTCCTGGCATCTATAATACATTCTTTAGGACCCACATGGGGAGACTTAAGACTTTACCAAGCCAAACAAACTCTTCAAATCACAGGTCAAATGGATTGGAGGGCACCAGCAGGCTCTCTGGACAGGCACTCAACTTAGTTGTGGTGTAAGATATCATTCTACGTGCATTACACCCATCCCATTTAACAGCTCAATGAAATGAAGTCCAACACATGGATCTTACAGGAGAGATTGCCATTCTCCAGAGCTGACTGTGGGTCCTGCTTCACAAACTTCAAATGGAAACTTGCAGTATCAGTTTAGACAATCTTAATGATAATGCTTACTGGCTCAACCCCAAACACTGGTTCTCCAGCCTCAACTTTCATAACTGGATACTTATTGCTGTAAAAATAATATTTTTGTTGTGTTTTTCCTTCAGTCCTAAAAGCTCTCAACACGCTCTTTAAATGAACACTTTATAACAAAGCCATGACGACCTTCCAGTTACAAGTTCCAAACCCATCTAGATTACATTCCTCTTCTCCCCAATCCTTAGATCATAAAATAAAAAAGAAAGATGTGTGGGAGCCTTGGCCAGAATAATGAATGATTATGAAGGGGCCTATGGGAAAAAGCATGGGGAATGTATGGTTAAAGATTAAGAAAGGACCTGTAGGGCAAAAGTATGTAGGCCCTGGAGTGTATGATTAAAGATTAAGAAAGACCTACTGATCCTCTGCAATGACTGAAACATTGTGTTGACTTAAGAGTCTAGAAGTTTAACTAAGAAACTCACCAGTTTTATATTCTAGGATGTAGAGGACACTCCCCTACTGCTCTAGGATGTTATTCATTGTGTCAACTAGAATGTTAACTAAGCAATTCAACAGGGGGTCCTCACTTTGTAAACATCCTGAGCCTGTGCAAAAGGAGGACATAGAGATAGTGTGAGTGCTACACCCACCTGAGGGAAGGTAACCTACTTCAATATAGGGGAGAAAAAGAGGCTTAATAGCCCCCTTTTTGCTCTTGCTTTTGCAGTCTTCTGCCACCTTGAAATGTTGCTCCTCACCATGCCGCCCTGCAATGGAGTCAGCTGATTATGGACTGATATCTCTACAAAGTGTAAGCTAAATAAACCTTTCCTTTCTTAATTTTGGTCTTCAAGTATTTCGTCTCAGCAACAAGAGAAAAGGAACCAAGACATCTTCCCACTGTCTGGTAAACTGCTTAGAACAACCTAAAAAATGTCGTGTAACACATCTCCTTGTTCCTTGAAACCCAAGCTCCAATCCTACTCGTACTCTTACGTTAGCTTCCAGACTGCTGATTTTGACTAAAATCATAGGATTCTGGATACTCAAGAGATAGGGTGGGGATGGGTATAAATCAAGTCAAGATGTCACAAAGAATACAGTTTTTACTGTGATTCTGCCATTTGTCTTGAACAGATGTACTTTGTGTTGCTCTAAGCCTTTGATTAATTCACATAACTTCACAAAAGATTGTTTTTGCCAATATTCTCATTGATTTTTATGGAGGAGAGGATTTTCAGAGCTCCTTATCCTGGTAATCCTTTGTATGCCTGGTTCCTGCCTCTTCTGACACTAATGCGTGTGTATGTGTATAGTTAATTATAGATGGTTTATATATATACACACACATATATATTAGCTAGTGATAAATAATTCATAAAGAATAGGGACTGTAGGCAGAATAAAACACTGAACATTAAAGGAAAGGAGAAAAGCAGCAAAGGATAGTCTGTAAAAGTATCAGATGTTTATGAGCATTTGTAGTAGTGGAGTTGAATAGTTGGAGTTTAGCCAATATTAAATACACTGTTAAGTAACTGTAGATAATGGTTAATTTTTTCATAGTATTAGCTGTGATTTATCACATACAATAGCTTTAGAATTAGTCGTTAGATTATGGCATGGTACTATGCTTTTATTGTGCCAAAAATAATGAGAAAAAAGGAAAAATCATTTGAAACTAAGGTATTTGCCTTTCAGAATTATCCAGAGTGGAGATATGCATGACTTGACACAACTAAAGTTTAAAGCAGTTCTACTGATGAATTTATAAGAAAAAACTTCTATGTTGTGAGTGCACTTATATTCTCACTCTCAGAAACATTGCACTTAGTGTATTTTTAAATGCAATAATATTCAATCTAGTAACCATACAAAGGAGGTGTGCTGATAAAAAAATATGTTGTGTCAAGTTGTGATATTATACTGCATCAGTATTTGCTCTCAAAGTTACAATTTTTCAAAAATTAGTTCATGAAAATGTCTCTTAGCCATTTCCTTTTCTAAGACTTTAGGAAGCAAACAGTCCCACAAACAACTCTGTAGAAATGTGTGACTCAAACTTACCGTATAATAAGGCAGCAGATGACTAGCGACTTCTGAGAATTCCCTGCATGACAGCACTGTATTTTTCCTATTTTCTAAGACTAAAGTCATGAAGGAGCTCCCTTATGTACTTGTCAAAATATTCCCAAGTCTGAGCTCTCCATTTTTTGTTCATTTCCTTCCACCTACATCTATATTATTCAAAGAGATGCCGTCTAACTTCTATAGTTGGTACTATCAATCTGGTATACTGCTTCTGCCAACAAATACAGACTGTGTTGAAAAAACTCATTTTGGACAAATGTAGAATACATCTTTGTGGATTTTATTTTGTGATACCTTTCTCCTCTCCTCCCACTATCTTTCCTTTCTTTTTTTTTTTCCTCAATGTTTTCTCCCACCCTCTGTATATTACCATTCTCTTATTTTCACTGTTTCCCTCAAGGATCAACCTGACTATGCGATAGTATGGGTTTTTTTCTTTTTTCTTTTTATGTATCTTATTATCACAAATTGCTAAAACAAGCACAAACCAAGAATGCCTGTGGAACTTCAGAAATTGGCTTTTAGAGAATATCTTTCCTGGTGCTCACACTGGAAATGACTGAAGGAAGCAGGTTATTTTCTCTTCTCTATCCACTTTGAATCTTGGTCAACCTTAAATGCCCAAAGAGCTTAAGTTTAAAAGCTGAAAATCTCCATCCAATTAGTATTTGAGTGAAGCAGCTTTGCCATGTGCCCCAAAGTCCCTTTATGATGATCTTAGATTTATCTAAAAATCCAACAGATTCTGATGCTGCAGTTCTTCAGGAAGTGAATAAAAGTGTCTATGCTGACTGGTGTGTGTACAGAAAGAAGAGAGGATTAACCACTTTGAGTCAGAGCAAAGAATGATATTACCTGAACTCTGCTTCTCTTGAGTAGCTATAGGGGCAGTTGTTTTCAACAGGGCTCACAAAATAGATTACAGAATAAGAACACAGCTTTGAAAATTATTGCAAAGGTCCATACAAATCTCACAGTGAACTGTGTGTTTGAACCACTCTTCAATCTTTAGAATGGAAGATGATGTTAGTTTTTCAGGGAGAAATACTATGTATCTTAACTATATTTAAATATCACAAATACTCAAGTACTTCATGACATATGCACACAATTTTTCACTCACTACATTATTTGCTATTTTTGCTTTTCATTTAAAAATTGTAATGATCCTTTTTTCTAAACATCATTAAAAATTTGAAAAAGATAGACCAAAATGTTTACCTAGCCTAATAAAATCAACTTAGATTTTTACAACATTTTATTCCAAATTTTATACCATATAATTGCAATTAAATTTTGGGATGAATGTATTTGTAATAGAGGAAAAATATTTTCTTTTTGCATAGTACAGGAAAAAAAGGCAGTGAAAATAAAGACCATTGTAAATAATCTCTGTTTGCCTTGAACTTATGCAGCCTCTCTACTCTTGTGTAACCTTCATCTCCCCTTTTCATTCAGATAAACACTGTAATTGTTCACCTATGCATATTTATATTAAAAAGTAATAGATTTATATCTTTAGTAATATTTATAAGACTGATTTTGTTTTCTTTTTATATTTATATATCAGATTTGGGATCATGTTTAATACAATTTTGAATTATCAGAGAAAAAAAGGTGTCCTATGCTATGTCTGATATAATAACACTATATTGATTTCTGCTCTTTTCGATAGCATTCAATGCTGTTATCATTGCAATTTAATAGGTCATAATATGTTTCAGTAATATTTTTCTATATTACTTGATTTTTAAAGACTTATTAGTGAATTTTATCAAATTCTTTTTAAGTGTATATTGAATTTCAATTTTATGTTTCATGATCATGACGTATTTTCATATTTTCCCTGTTAGTGAACCAATCTAACAGGTCAACAACACTGATGCTACCTGAGTGCTTCCAAAAACAATTTACACTGGAGAGACTGAGACACGCACTGGAAATTGCCTAGCTGTGAAAACCTTCCTTGCATTCACCCTCACCCCACTCAGTTCCATCAGTTATGATCTCTTTGTCCCACTCCTGGTGCTCTAAAGTTTTCATTTTAAGATGGAGTTTTGTACCAGTTGAATAAATGTTTTCTCGTCTTTTCTATTTAACCAGGATCATTTAGTTTCTATTTTGCCCTGCCTTTTTAAAGAAGAAACTTTTAAAATACAATTATTATCAAGTCACTACTCTGTAAGAGTAATCTATATTGCTTTCAGTGTCATGCAAAGCCCTAATGTTAGGCTCTGACGGTGTATCCTGCCTTGTGTTTCCACTGTATTCAATGAGATGCCCTTTTACAGTCATACCCAACTATGGGGATTCTCCAAAATCACATGAATCCCCTACTCATTTGCCTACATGATTACTTTTTCCTGGAAAATCTATATTACAGCATGTAGCAAGCACACTTAATTTTACATTTCATTTTAAATTTTCTTGGGTTCTGAAGCTATATAAAGTGCTTAGCATTTTTCTGCTAAATTCCCAGTAGTTTCCTGTCTTAGTTACTTTTCTTATCACTGAGACATGATACCCACAATTTGAAAGAGGAAAGGTTAATTTTGACTCATAGTTTGTAGAGGCTTCATACCATCATCATGTGGCTACAAGGCAGTGTGGCATAGCAGGGGAGAAACAGCTTACAGGGAAGCATAGAGAGAATAGAGAGATGGAGATAGAGATGATAGAGATAGACACAGCCAGAGAGAGGGAGAGGAGCAAGAAGAGAAGGGAAGGGGAAGGAAGGGAAGGGAAGGGAAGGGAAGGGAAGGGAAGGGAAGGGAAGGGAAGGGAAGGGAAGGGAAGGGAAGGGAAAAGAAGGGAAGGGAAGGGAAAAGAAGGGAAGGGAAGGGAAGGGAGAGAAGAAAAGAGAGAATGAAGGTGACAGCACCCACCAGTGGCCTGCTTCATCTGATAAGGCTCCACCTCCCAATATCATATTTAGTATAAACTCCTCAGTGGACTAATCCACTGATTATTCATGCTGAAGTGATCCAATTTCCACACAAAAGTCCCACCTATGAACACTGAGGCTTTGTGGGGGACGTCTAGGAAAACAGCATAGCAATTCACTTTTTAATTCTATTTCAGTTCTTTATGTATTGAGCTATGGCATTAGATCAATGCTGATTTTTTAAAATTTTTGTATGGAATGTGAAATTTGGATAATTTTTCTTCGTTATGCATGAAAGAGAAATGAGAGGAGGAACATGAGGAACATGAGGAAGATAAGAAGGGGAGGAAAAAGAGAATAGTAATTCAACTTGGAATTACAATATAATTTAGAAATATTGATAAGATTAATGCTGTATTACCTAGAAGATAGAATACAAAGTTTATTTTAATCACTAGGTGGAATATGTTACTGATTTATTATAAATACTTTATTTATTGGGTTTGAATAACGAATGTCTTTCACACCATTTAAATATTCTTTCAATTATGTATCTGATCTTTTGCAATGCAGACTTTAGTCTACATATCATTCAAATATCATCAAATTACAGTAATTGTTCTGTGAATCAGTGTAGATTTAATTACCCTTAAATTCTAAAATATTTGAGACAAAATTCCTGCCCAGATAAAAGTCTCATTAAACGTTAATTACTGTTGAACTTCAGATCTTTATATCCTGATTCACTACATACTATATCTTACAATAGTTATAGAGAGTAAATAGAAGTGTATAGAATGGAGAGTCAATTTACTGTGCTTAAAATTACTTAGGATGAACTATATTTGTTGAATTTACTATACTTTTTTCTCATATTCTGATATCAAGGATATATTTTTGTCATATGTTAATGTCTCTTTGCCTATATTTAATTTTTTTTTTGTACTGGGGATCAGGCAGGTGCTTATGCTGCTGAACTAAACCCCACATTATTTTTTAAGACAGGGTCTCACTATGTAGTTCAGGCTGGACTTGAACTCACTTTGCAGCCCAGGCTGGTCTCAAACTCACAAGAATCCTCCTGCCTCAGCCTCCTGAGTGCTGGGATTAAAGGCATGCACCACCACGCCTGGTTTCATTTAAAAATCTTTAAAAGCAGATGATCTGAGTATACAGTTCATGTGTTGGTCACAGAGCAGGGGTGGTTAGGTGGACAACTTTGAGTGCAAGCAATAGACAGGTCTATTGTAGTAGAGAATAAGCATATACTTAATATCAGTCTACTTTTCACTTTGCATTGTTGTTTTGATACAGTCTCATTGTATCTCTACAAACTGTTATTTTTATATGTTAAAAGACTGGTCTGTGTAGTGATGCTTGGGAAATGGTTGCAACCTTTAAGATATGGGGTCTAGTATGAAGTACCTGGTTACTTATTGCTGTCTGGAGTTTTAAGACTTTTCCTTGTACTGAGTTAGTTCTTGGAAGCAATCTATTATGAAAAGCAAGACTGGCTTTCCCCTGCTTCTCTGTACTGTCATCTCACCATATGGCCTCCCCTTTCTTCCCTGCTCCCATCATCATGTGATGCAGAAGGGTGAAGGCAACTCATGAGGGCTGGGCTTTCAGCCTCAATATTTATGAGCTAAATAAACCTTTTTTTATGTTAGTTACTCAGTCTCCAATATTTTGTTATAGTAACATAAGTAGGTTAATTGGACTGATACTAGGTAGTGGAAGTTGTAAAAACTATCACTGAGAGTCCTTAGAATACTCATTTCTATCCAAGTGAAGAACTGTAGTCCACATACCTTCCCCACTCATCTTTGTTATATCATCGATTTTAAGGAAGATTCAATTATTATTGTTTATGATATATTTAGCATACTTTTTAAAATGTATTTTTGCTTGGAATTCTGCATATCATAGAAATTTATATTTGTATTAAAAATTCCAAATGTCTGTTATGAAAATATTTAAAAAGGCAAAGAGTTTCTCATTAGCAATGATGAAGAGGTTACTTTTGTACACAGTCTTGGCTAGGAATTGCATTCATAAATGTCACCAAGAGCTAGAGGATCAGAAAAGGACACACCCCATACCAAGTCAGTACATTTGCAACTATAACACTGATGCTTCATAACTGCCCAAAAACATTGTCACAGATCTGACACATACCGTATATATCATCTCTGGGACAAGTAATTACAAAATTTCATTCAAGATAAGAGAACTCAGATTTTTGTGTTTCAACATAATCACTTCTTTTTGTCTTGGTAGAACCATGAAATAGCAAAGCCTTGGACCAGTAAACATAAAAATGGGATAAATATGCAATTTTTCCAGATTACCTACTAAAACCAACAAGATAATCTAACAACTTTTGTGCTAACAGTTTGCAAATTAAGAATGCTCTTATTTAATAACTCAAAAAGTTAAAGAGGAAAAATAACATGAAGATTATCTCAGTAAAATTCTTTGGCAATAAGATCCTCCTTTGGTTGAACACATAGTAAAACTGCAAAGAAAGGCATACCTTTGAGTCTGACAAAAAGAAAAGAATTCCTAAAAGCAATTAAAGTTGTATATGAGGCTCTGTATAAGGACTAGAAATGGTTTCAGGACAGAGGAAATGGAGAACCAACATTTCATTTCATGTTGCTGGTACATAATCTTAAAATGATTAATATGAGTCTATTATTTCCTTCAGATTCCAGGTCTTTTCTTGATAGAGTGAAAGACATTACCAATTATATCTTAAGGTGCATAAACTTGGAACACAAATAAAGCAGAAGAAACAAATTTCAATTGTTTGATGAGAATAAGAAAAGTATAAAAACTTGTGCTCTAAAGCTAAAACAAGGCTAAGGAAAATTTAGCCTCTATCAAGCAGTAATTTTCAAACCCTCTTTTGACTAAGAAAAATTATTTAATCCAGAAAATTCAAATAAAACTTTCTTTTTATATTGTTAATCATGAATTTCTAAATCATAATCACTCATATTATATAGCAATGCATCCATTTCCCCAACTCAAACTGTCAGGTTAAACAGGGCTAAAGAAACAAAACGTTGATAGCATAGAAGTATAATGTAAATGATTTCCTTACATAGAAGAAAAACTTTGATCTATGATCATGCTTATGTGGATGTCTGTATGGTCTTCTAATACAAGGAGAGACACTTCTTTTAATCTCTTTTATTTTGTTATTATTGTTATTTTTTAAATACACCTTTATTTTGTGTCAGAGTTTTGGAACATTGATCTCACAACTTTATTTTCTATTCATGGATGGTTGAGAATAACGGTGATGTAATTTAATATGCTTAATTCTTATTTATGTAAGGCAAAAGAAAATCAATCAGTAAGCATGCTTTTAACCTTTCCTCCTTAGTTTCCCATCCATTCTCTAGGACCATTTTTTTAGGAAATAGAAAAAGTATTTGAAAAAAATGCATCATTTATTCTTTACCCTTTTTCTGGTAATTATAATGCTTTCTGAATAATCAGTGATTTTACCTTTATATAACCATCAATGATAAAATGCAATTGAATTATATTTAATATTCCCTTAAGGACAGACCTTATAACAAAAAAGAAACTTCAGGGATGAAACATGAAAGAAAAATTTTATATTAAGCATGGATTAACAGATGAGAACAGACTGCATTTTAGTATTTTCCTGATTAGAATTTTACATGAATGTGAGAAAGTTAATTTATAAGAGCTTCATATTATTTGTATTTTTATCTTAAAACTAACAAATATGCTCTAAAATATTAAAAATAAAACAAATTGTTTCGACCTTTGATTATAGTGTACTACATCTTACTTTAGTCAATCTTCAATTTTTAGAGAAATAAATGTAAGATTATTATCAAGATTTTTTTAGATTGCTTGATAGTATCAATTACTATCTTCCATATTTTTCAGAGCTAGGAATCAAAAGCACGACCTCATACATGCTAGTCAGATACACTACCACTCAACTACACTCCCAGGCTCCACCATTCTTACTCTTTAGACAAATTCTGTTACTTTGAACTCCATAAGGTTTTGGCAGTTTTCTACAAAGATGTCAACTTTTGTAATAAAAAATCTCGTCTTGATTTTTCAGATCATGGTATTGTACCTGTCTTTCCTATCTCCAGTAAATTTAATTCTCATTTTAATCAACACTTCCTATTTAAAATACATTTATGTTATTAAAAATAGAACTTAGTCAGGTGTGGTGTCATACATCTGTAATCCTTGCACTCTGGGAGGCTGAGAGAAGAATTCGTCAATTTAGATAGATTCTGAAAAGTTGAAAAAGGTTGACAATGTAATTCAGTGCAAAGGCCCTGGTTTCAATTTTCAGTACTGCAACAAAAGGAAGGAAGGAAGGAAGGAAACCTGGGATTATCATTGTTCATTATGTAATAGTTTGTATTCATTACCTATTTTTCTAAAAATAACTTCATAATGTCATTTTAGAAATTATTTAACGTGAACACTTAAATGGAAAAGTTTATTTAATTTTATAATTTATAGAAATTACTACAATTTATACAACTCTTCTTAGAAATCCATCCTAAAAGTAAAATTGAAGATAGTTAAAATATACTTGGATACAAAAATGTCAAATATTTTACATATGTGTGCATATATGTATGTGCAAATGTATATATACAATACACACATGCACACACACATACATATATATATAGTTGGTAACCATTATCTCTTGAAAATTTGGATTCATTGGCTAAGCAAAATAAATAGCTAATTTTTAGTGATAACAATGGCTAATACAGTATGAAGTTTTATTTTATGTTTTGAGGCTGCCTTTTCACCAAAAAATGCTTCTGAATCCTTTCTCAAGAATTTGATAGCTGATGTCAATGGGAATAGCAACCAGCCAGGTGGAAGAATCCAGGTGACCATCTCCTTCCCACTACATTAGTGGGACCAGGGGACCAGCAGGAATGCCAGCACACAGTAGGGATCCAACTAGGGTGCACAGGATGTACAAGTGGGACCAGCAGTGTGGAAAAGTCTGAAAGAACAGTAACAATATGAGCCAAGAGGTGGCAAATTAGGTGAACCAGCCAGCATTGTGCTTGTAAACAAAGACATATTGAGTAGAAGCAGTTGGATGGAACATGGATTTTCAGTTTCCTTTTTTTTCTTTTTTCTTATCTTTTATTTATTTGTTCTCTTTTCTAAAAAGATGGGGAGAACTCCAACCACAGAAAGCTAATCCCATCACCCAAATCCAGACCAAGTTCAGATAATACTTTACCTACTCCTTCACTTTTTCTTTTGTGCCTTCTTTTTTACTTTCCCAAAGCTTCCATGGATCATACTTTGCCCTCCAGTCTTGCTTTGACCTTCTTGTCAGTTGGTGTTGTTTTATCCATTATCTTTAAATTTACCAACCACAGAGTAAAATCAATCTTCCAAGTGGAAACACACATACAAGGTTTCAATCTACACTTAGTTCTGTTATACAATTGTAGATTTTGCTCCTGTAGTTTAAGGTACAAAATTAATAGTCACCACAGTTTGTCAGTTTCTAAACTGTCTTGATGCTATTGTTATTGCTAAGTATACTATTTTAGTTAGGATATCATATGTGTTTTAATCAGCTGTCCTCACTTCTGTAACAATACAGGGAAGCACTGGGGTAATAACCTCACCACATCCCAGTACTAAAGGACTGGAGACCGAGTCAAAAAGATACCAACATTTCATGCTTAATTAATTGTGAAGGTAGAATCATGGGATAGATACAAACCAAGAACCTCCTACACCAGGAAGATAACCTTGAAGAACAAAATTTTCCTAGAGAGGACTTGATACTAGTGATATAACTATCTACTACACAAACTTACAAGGATAAACACAGAAAAAAAGTGAAAAATTTTAAAAGAGGAAATAAATACACACAGAAGCAAAGTGCAATTTCAGATATCCAACCTGCCTGGAAAAAGTCTAGGAGACAAAAACATAGAATAAAATGGAAGACAGACACCTGAGATTTCAGAAATGTTAGCCACCAAAGTAAAGAAACAAATCCATGAGGCTATAGAGGAAATCAGATCAGAGGTAATCTCTCAGACAAAAAAGAAATGACAACCATAATGAAGGAATTGCTCAACAAATCTAAAGTAGACACAGACTAAAAAAATTGAGGAACATAGGTAAATGATAGAAACCTTAAATGGCCAATATAGGAAAGAAATTGAATGCATGAAACAGATTCAAACAGATATCTAGGTTATTAAACATTCGAATAAAGGCTGGTAAAACCACTTGAACAAAACTGAAGATAGACAATCAGACCTTGAAGACAGGATCACAGATAGTGATCACAAAATAAAAGATCTCTAGAAAATCAGACACAATCAGGAAATAACAGTTCAACAACTGCAAAGTTATACAAAGAAAAACAATATAAGACTAAGGCATGTCAATGAAAAAGTAGCTGTCAACACAAAAAGACTATTTGTAGAAGTAGCAGAAAACTTTTCAAGCATGGAAAAAGAATCTGATATACAGATAAGTGAAGCATATAGAACTCCAATTACCTATAGCAAAAATAAATCTACACCCAGACATGTAATAATCAAGACCCCAAGAATTCAGCACAACAAAATATTGTAAGTTATTAGTGAAGAGAAACAGATTATCTATAATGGAAAGCCCATCAGAATCACAGCAGACTTCTCAGCACAAACCCTCAAGTCAAGAAGAAATTGGAGTTAAGTATTTCAAGCCCTGAAGGATAACTTCAAACCCAGATAGATGGACCCTGAAAAGTTATCTTTCAAAATTAAATGAGAAATGGGAAACTTGCATGACAAACAACAACAGAAGAAATTCACCCAACTGACCCTACAAAGAGTACTGGAAGATATTCTATACAGAGATAAAAATGACCACAATTCCAAGAACAACAACAGAAAAAAATCATCAGGCAGGACAAGCAATTAAACAGAAGGGAAAAGCAGGGAACCAATAATAGGAATATAACATGACAGAGATAAGCCAATATATATCAGTTATAACCATTAATGTAACTGGCCTCAAAATACCAATCAAAAGAAACACACTGGAAGAATGGAGCAAGAAACAAATTTCAATGAAATGTTGCATACAAGAAACACACTTAATAAACTGAAAGTCAAAGTTTGAAAAACAATACTCCATGCAATAGGAACCCAGAAAAAAACAGGGGTAGCTGTTCTGTTTGCAGGCAATGTGAGCTTCAAACCAAGAATGATCAAAATAATTAAAGGTCATTATATACTTGCTAGGGGAAAACTTTGAGAGGAGGAGATAACATCCATGAATATGTATGCACCAAATATGGGAGCACCCAATAATATAAGACAAATATTAATAGACATGAAAAAAGATAAGAGCAATAACACAGTTGTAACTGGAGACCTGGATACCCCAATGTTACAAATACAAAGATCAACCAGGCAAAAAATCACCAAAGAAATAACATAACTGAACCAAAACTGTGAACAAGTGGACTTAGTATTACAGAGTGTTCCATTCAGCAAAATCAGAATGCACATAATTCTGCACATATATAAAATAGACCATATATTAGCTCATAGAACATGCAAAAATAAATGCAAAGGAATTGAAATTGTTCCATGTATATTATCTGACCATAGTGCAGCGAAATTGGAAATTAATGGCAAAGAAACTGCAAAAACTGCATAAACACACGAAAATTAAATAGTGCCCTAATAAACAACCAATGGTTCACATATAAAATTAAAGAACAAATTAAACAATATCCACAATTAAATGAAAATTGAAATACAACGTACCAGAACCTCTGGAATTTAAGGAAAGTAGTCTTAAGAGGGAAATTTATTTCAGTGATTTCTCCTAACAGTCAAAGAGATCAAGCACAAATAAAAAACCTAAATAGAAGAGCAAGTGAATCCCAAAGTCCATACATGGAAGGAAATTGTAAGATCAGAAGAGAAGTCAATGCAATTGAGAATAACAAAACAATAAAAAGAATTAATGAATCGAAGAGTTGGTTCTTTGAAATAGCAAAAAAAAAAAAAATCAATGTCTTAGCCAATCTTATCAAGAAAAAGTAAAGACTCAAATTCATGCACTGAGGAGTGAAAATCACTACAGTTTCTGTGAAAATTCAGAAGATCATCAAAACCTATTTTGAAAGTCTTTACTCTTAAAGGATAGAAAACACAGAAGGAATGGATAGACTCCTAGGTACATGTGATTTGCCAAATCTGAATCAAGAAGGTATAAAAATTCTGAATAACCCAATGTCAGTCAATGAAATTAAAAATGTAACTAAAAGTTTACAAACAATGAGAAGCCCAGATTCTGATGGATTCCCTGCTGAAATCTACAAGTAATTTAAGGAAGATTTTATGTCAAAACTTCTCAAACTCTTTAATGAAATTAGAAGAGAAGCAATATTCTCTAACAGTCCTGGAAGCAAGTATTACCCTGATAGCAAAACCGGAGACAGACCCAATCAAAAAAAGAAGCACAAGCCAATCTCCCTAATTAACATAGACACAAAAATTCTCAATAATACAGTAGCAAACAGAATACAGAAATGATCAAGAAGATTATAAACCATGACTATGTGAAATTAACCCCAGGAGTGCAGGAATGGTTCATCATACACAAATAAATGTAATGCACCATATCAACAGAGGCAAAGACAAATATCACGTGATGATCTCAATAGATGCAGGAAAAGCCTTTGACAAAGTCTAACACTCATTCGTGATAAATACCCTACAGAAAATCACACTAGATGGTCTTTACCTTAATCTGATAAAAGTTATCTATGACAACAACCAACATCATACTAAATGGACAAAAACATAAAAGTTTCTTTCAAAAATCAGAACCAAGACAAGGGTGCCCACTATAATCACTCCTATTCAATATAGTTGTTGAAACATTAGTCAGAGCAGTTAGAAAAGAGAGAGAAATGAAAGGAATAAGGATAGGAAAGGAAAAATTAAATTACCATTATTCCCAGAAGACATGATACTCTACATAGAAATCCACAAAAACTTCACCTAAAGACTTGCAGATTTAATATCTAAATTCAGTAGCATAAGCTGGGTGTGGTGGCGCACGCTTTTAATCCCAGTACTCAGGGGGCTGAGGCAGGAGGATCCTTGTGAGTTTGAGATCAGACTGGGCTACAAAGTGAGTTCAAGGCCAGCCTAAACTGCATAGTGAGACCCTGTCTCAAAAAATAGGGCTGGGGATTTAGCTCAGTGGCCTAGCACCTGCCTGGCAGGTGCGAGGTTCTGAGTTTGATTCCTGGTACCAAAGATAAATAAATAAATAAGTAAATTCAGTAGCATAGCTGGATACAAACTCTACACTCAAAAATCGATAATATTCCTGTACAGAAATCAAGCTCACTGTGAGAGAAATTAGAAAAACAACCCCCTTCAAAATAGCTTCCAAAAAATGAAATATTTAGGAATAAAACTAACAAAGGCAGTAAAAGATCTACACATTGAAAATTACCGTACTCCTAAAAGGAGATTAAGAGGATAGCAGAAAATGAAAAGATACCCCTTGTTCTTGGGTAGGAAACATCAACATAATGAAAATGGACATACTTATAAAATTGTTATGCAGATTTAATGCAATCTCAATCAGAATACCATTAGCACACCTCACAGAACTAGAGAAAACATTCTTAAAATTCTAGGGAACCTGGAGAGACTCAGAATAGCAAAAATAATTCTGCACAGCAAAGGCAAGGAAGGAGGCATCACAATCCCTGAGTTGAAATTACACCACAGAGCTATTGTGATAAAATCAGCATTGTACTATCAAAAAATAAAAATAAAAAATAAAAGATTTGAAAGTCAGTGGAACAGATTAAAAGACAGAACTACAACTACAAACACACTGAGCCACCTCATCTTTCACAAAGTGTCCAACATATTCACTGGTAGAAAGACAGTCTTTTTAATAAATAGTGCTAGAAAAGCTGACTCTCTACAAGCCAAAGACTAAAATTAGACTCATGTACATCACCATGCACTAAACTAAAGTCAAAAACAATCAAAGATCTAAATATTAAAACAGAGGCACTTAATGTACTAGAAGAAATCTTGGCAATCTAGGTGAGGGAAGAGAGTTGTTAAACAAAGAACAAACTGCAGGGGAAATATCTCAAAAAACTAACAACTGGGATCTCATTAAAAACCTTTTGCACATCAAAAGAAATCATCAATGAGTGGAAAGACAATTTACAGAATGGGAAAAAATTTTAGCCAACTAACTCTCAGAAAGAGGATTTATATCTAGAACACATAAAGTATTGAAAAAACTCACAAAGTCCAAATTCAAAGACCCAATCCAAAAATGGGTATCTGAGATGAATACACATTTATCAGATGAAGAATTACAAATGGCAAATAAATGTATAAAAAAGTTCAATATCACTGATCACTCAAGAGATGCAAATTAAAACCTTTGGAAAAAAGAATCCTTCTCTGCCACTGGTT
Organism: Dasyprocta punctata; assembly: GCA_004363535.1. Lineage (NCBI taxonomy): Eukaryota > Metazoa > Chordata > Mammalia > Rodentia > Dasyproctidae > Dasyprocta > Dasyprocta punctata. Next base: position 124,959 of record RJWM01000434.1, read on the forward strand.
CGAATGCTAACTATTGCAACCACTGAGGAAATCAGTATGGTGATTCCTCAAAAAGCTAGGATTATAGGTTCCATTTGACCCAGCTATTTCCCTTCTGGGTATCTTTAGAGAATAATTAAAAACATCATACCACACTGATATATGTGTACCCATGTTTGTAGCAGCATTATTTCTAATAGCTAAATATCAGAAGCAACCTAAATGCCCATCAAATGAGGAATAGAAAAAAAAGTGGTATTTTTTTATAATGGCATACTACTAAGTCATAAATAAGGATAAACCTCAGACTTTTATAGGTAAATGGATGCAATTTGAGACCATACTCATAAGTGAAATAAATCAGATTCACATGTGTAAATATTGCATTGTTTCCCTGGTCTGAGAAATTGAAAGAGTAAATAAGATCTAAAGTGTACAATAGATATTTTGAAATGGGAAAAAAAATTTAAAAGTGAAAAAAAAACTAAGATGGGGGAAGGGGAAAGTAGGGAAGGAGAATGGGAGGCAAAATGCAAGCTAATTATACTATTATTGTAGCTTAGTTCATAGAAAAATAAGGTTTGTGCTAACATCAATTGGAGAATTTTTTATGCCCATACCTTGTACTCTGAGTAACCGCTTTAAAGATAATAAGATGCAATGTATTAACTATTGCTATTTTATTATCTTGTTTTGAAAATTTGTTTTACTTTTTTCCCTTGAGATAAAAAAATCTGATAGCTATTATTGAATATATTTGTTTCTGTATCCTCTAGTCTACTGTCTAAGTCTATTGATCAGATTTTATGCCAGTATCTTACTGCTTTTGTTACTATGGCTTTATAGTATAACTTACACAAATAGTCAACAAATGTATGAAAAAAATGTGCAAAACCTCTGAGCATTAGAGAAATGCAGTGCTAAGATTCCATCTTACTCCAAAAAGAATGGCAATCATTAAGAAATCAAACTGTAATAAATTCTGGTGTGGTTGTGCTAAAAATGAATCCTCTTTCATTGCCGGCGAGAGTATAAAGTAGTACACCCATTATGGAAATCAGTATAGAAATTTCTCAAAGAACTGAAATTGGAAATTCTGCTGCATCCATATGCAGTTCTAGATGTTCCTGGGGAGAAGGAGGTGAGAGGATGGAGAAATAAAGATAGAAATCTGAGGTCAGGTCAAGCCCTCTCTGCTGATGGGAGAAAAGGAACTGCTCAACTACCCTAGAATGTTTGTTTATACTCTCAGGAGGGTGATGTCAATTGCAGCCGCTCTACCTAGCAACTTGTTTGCCTGGCTCAACTGGGCACTTTGCCTTCTTGGAGCAGGAACAGCTTGTCTATGTGGCTCACTTTGGATTGTCCATGTTCTCAGGGCTGGCCTTGCTTTTGCCTCAAATGTATGAACGATCTCTAGGTTCAGCCACTCGCCACAAAATTCATATAATTCAACTCTCTTCCTTTTAGGTACAATCTCTTGAAGAGCTTAACGTATCATCCTACAGCATATCAATGTTTGTGCCTACACAATTCATAATCTCTAAGTCCTAGAAACAGCCAGTCAATTGGATAAAAAAAATATGTTGTCTGTATGTCTATATGGCGAATATTACTCAGCTATAAAGACTGACAAATTTGAGATATTGGTAGGGAAATGGATAAACCTGGAAAATATAATTTTAAGTGAAACAAATCAGGCTTACAAGCTTAAATGCAGTATGGTATCTTTCATGTGAGAGAGGCGAAGTATAAACAAACAGAATATACAGGGTGAACAGACAAGAACAAGTGGATGGATCTCTTGCAATAGTGGTCCATGGAAATAAGAACAAGGGGTAAGGAAGAGGGGAAGGGAAATAAGTAGAATACATGTACAAGAACCTAACAACCTCAATCCATGGAAACATTATATGCTATAATGTGAGTTAAGATCAGTAATATCAACAAGAATAAAAATCATGATGGGAAAATAGAGGAGGGAGGGAAAGGAAACAGAAAGAAAGGAAATTGAAAAAAGAAACAAGGTCTAGTAGATACATGTCCCTACTCCCCAAGATGATGGTAAACTGTATGAACTACAAACATGTACTAATAAAATTTTGAAAAGTTAAAAAGCAAGAAAGATTTTTTAACATGTATCCTCACTGAAATTTATTGTTTTTGTATTCCATTTCTATTTGGGATGATAGAATGTCACTGTAGCCTTAATTTTCCTTTCTCTAATGGTTAACATTGTAAAACACTTTTCAACACATTTGTCAGGCATTTGTACTTCTCTTGAGAAGTTTCTCATCTCTTTTGTAAACTGAAAAATAGGGCTATTTTTTGGTGTTTAAAAAGTTCTTTTTGTAGTCTAGATATTACTCCCCTGTTGGAAGAGTAACTGGCAAAAGTTTTCATCCATTCTCTAGCCTGTCTCTTTACTCTGGTAATTGTTTTCTTTGCAATGCAAAAGATTACTAAAATGTTGTATCCCAATTTTTGATACTTGCTATTATATCAAGTGTTACTGGAGTTCTACTCAGAAAGTCTTCAACTGCACCTTTGAATTCAAGTGTTTCTCCACCAGTTTCTTCTAGCATTTTAAAAGTTTCTGGTCTCATGTCTATATTTTTTAACTATTTTGAATTGATTTTAGTACAGAATGACAAATAAGGATCTGGTTTCAATCTTCTACATATGAACACATGGTTTCCCTAGTACAATTACTTGTAGAGACTATCTTTTTCCAAAGAATGTTTCTAAATCCTTTGTCAAGAATCAGATAACCGTAGTTGTGTGTCTGTTTCTGTGTCTTCCAGCCTATGGTCTCAGCCTGTGGATCTGTTTTTATGCCACTATCTTACTGCCTTTGTTACTACGGCATTGTAGTATAATTTAAAACTGAATGTTGTGATATATCCAACCTTGGTCTTTTTACTTAGGATTACTTTGCAGTCTTTTATATTTCCAAATGAAATTAGGCATTATTTCGCTTAATTTTAAGAAGAGTATCACTGGGATTTTGATAGAAATTCCATTGGACCTGTAGCTCATTTTTGATAATAAGACTATTCAGACCATTTTGATAATAAGACCATTGCTTGCTCCAAAATATGCAAGATATCTCATCTACTAGTGTCTTTAAATTTCTTTCTTCAATGTTTTGTAATTTTTATTGTAAAGATCTTTCACCTTCTCAGTTCATAGTTTCTTCAGAACTTCTACCTTGAATAGATGTTGAATTTTTCTCTAAAGTTAGTTTTTTTGCATCAGTTGAGACAATCATGATTTTTACTTTTGATTGTATTTATGTGATGTGTTAAACTTATTTATTTGTGTTAAACCAACCTTGCATCCCTTCATTGAAACTAACCTGATCGTGGTATATGACATTTTAAATGTGTTGTTGAACTCTGTTTGAAATTATTGTGTTAAGATTTTTGGATCCATGTTCATAGAGGGCCTTTTTCTGTAGTTTTGTCATTGTTGTTGTTTTGTCCTAGCATTGTTTTGGTATTAGAAAAAGAACAGTAACTGAAAACAAATTTACCAGAGTAGACTTGATACAATTGATCTAGCAGTAGTAAGAACTGGTTGAAATGATCCAGTTTGGAAAATTCAATTAAATTAAGAAAAATGAACTGAGCTACAGAGACAGATGGGAAATCATAAAGTGTATTACAGTATGCACAATGAAAATTATAGAATATTAGAGACAGAAATGCAGAAACAATATTTAAAGAAATAATGGATGAATACTCTTAGATCTGAAGGCAAATATTCATCTTCTTGTATGAGAATATAAATAAAAACTGTAGGAAAACTCAGAAATAGCTACATCAAGACCCATAATTCAACTATTTGAATCCAAGAGCAGCAAGATAGAAACAATTCATCATCTGCAAAGTAACCTGAATATGAATAATGTCTCATTTTCTCATCAGAAATCATGAATCTGAGAAGATGGTAATTTGAGGAACTCAAATTAAAAGAAAAAACTAAACGAGTAATATTATATTTGGCAAAACTGCCACTCAGAAATGAATGAGAAATTAAAACATTCACAGATAAATAAATCCTGAAAAAAAAGTATCGCACATTACTTTCATTACAGGAAATAACAAAGAATTCTTCTGGATGAAATGAAGTTACATGGGAAAACAATCTAAAGCAACATGAAGAAGTAAAGATCACTAATAATGATAACCTTATTGACAAATATTAAATAACAACATACTTCTTTTTTCATTTTTCTTCTCTCTTTTTTTTTTTTTGTACCAGGGATTGAACTCACAACCGAAAGAAAATCTGTACAGATAATATTCTCTGACTTTGTGTTTCAAATGTATAAAGAATTTACTATACAGTAATAAAAATACAAATAAAGAAAATGAAAACAAAGCTAAAATATGAAAATTTTCTTCTAGGAAGATATAGAGATCAACAATACCATGAAAAATGGTCAACATTATTAGTCTTTAAGTTGATCAAATTCAAAACCAAAATTATATTTAACTTCACATACAATAAGAAAGCAAAAACAAAAAAGATGGACAATAAGAACAGTGTCTAGGATGCAGGAATATCAAAATTATTAGAAATTTAAAATAAGGCAATCTCTTTATAAAACTATTTGTCAACTTTTTAAGAAATTAAGCAGAATCCAATGTGACACAATGATTCAACTTGTAAGTGTATACCCAGTATACATAAAAATGTATATACACACAGAAACTTGTACATGAATATTCAAAACAGTGTGAGACTTATAAAGTTGAAATGTGGAAATAATTCCAAAATTCATTTAGTAGTTAATGAATGAAAAGATATTGCTATGTATGTATTACTTTATAAAACTAATTTGCAACAAAGAAAATACTAACTAAATACTAACTAAATACTTTAGTAAGTTGTGCTCACAAAAAGAACATTCATTTTATGCTAACTGAGACTATGGTTTACACGGATCTTGATCACCTTTCTTTCCCACAGGTATCAAACTGATTCATTACATTGATGATGTTATGCATTTGAACCAATTGAGCAGGAGGTACAAACAACTCTGGAATTGTTAGGGAACCATTTGGGACTCAAAGGATAGGAAATAAACCTAGCTAAAATTCGAGGTTCTCCTACCTCAGTGAAATTTCTAAAATCCAGTTGTGTGGGTCGTGTACAGATACCCCATCAAAATAAAAGATAAATTGCTGCATCTGGCTCCCCTCCCACAACCAAAAAATATATACACAATGCCTAGTGGACCTATTTGGATTTGGAAGGCTAGGGCTTGATTTATGGATGTTTTTGTGTGTTATGCAGGCACCACCCTCAAGTGAGCAGCTGCAGCATTACAATCCGTTTCCAGGACATCCCCAAAAGGCACTGTTGAATGGAAATCTTTTCAGTGGTCAGAACTTTGGGCAGTGCACCTGGTCGTTCATTTTGCCTAGAAGGAAAAATGGCTGACTGTGTGACTGTGCATTGATTCATGGATTATAGCCAATGATCTGGCTGGATATTCAGGAACTTGGAAAGAATATGACTAGACAATTGGAGAAAGATATTTGGGGAGGAGATAAGCAGATAGACTTCTCTATATGGACAAATGATGCAAAAATAGTTGTATCTCATAAATGCTCACCAAAAAATGACCTCAGCAGAAAAGGACTTTAAATATCAAGTGGATAAGATGACTTGTTCTATAGATAGCAGTTAACATTTTTCTCCAGCCACCATTGTCATTGCCCAATGATCTCATGAACAGAGTGGCCATGCTGGCAGGGATGGAGGTTATAGTTGGGTTCAGCAACGTGGACTCCTACTCATCAAGGATGATATGGCTACAGCCACTGTTAAATGCCCAATATGCCAGCAGCAGAGACCAACACTGAATTCCTGATATTCACCATTCCTTGGGGTGATCAGCCATGACCTGGTGACAAGTTAATTATATTTAACTGCTTCCACCTTGGAAAGGACTGCACTTTGTTCTTAAAGAAACAGAGACTTACTCTAGATATAAATTTTTCTTCCCTGCATGTAATGCTTCTGCCAAAATTACCATTTGTGTACTCACAGAATGCCTTATCTACCATCAGGGAATTCCACACAGCACTGTCGCTGAACAAGGAGCACATTTTATGGCCAAAGAATTGAAGCTATGGGCTCAGTCCATGGGATTCATTGGTCTTATCATGTTCTGTCACCATTCAAAAGTTTTTGAGTTGATAGAAAGATAGAATGGTCTTTTGAAGACACAGTTACAATGCCAGCTAGCTGGCAATAACTTGCAGACCTGGGGCGAAAGGTCTTCAAAAGGCTGTATGCTCTTTGAAACAGCTTTGAACTAATTTATGTTCACTTTGCAAAATTTAAAATATACTGGTAAGCAATAAAAAGAAAAATGAAAATATTTTATGATCCAATATCTACCGTATATATTTGGTATTTTCTTTTCTGACTTTTTCCTTTGTATATATGAATATAAATGGCTATTTCTCCATTTATTTTTGACACATATACACAATTATTTATATAAACACACATATATAATATATATAAAACAGCTATGTAGTTATATAACTTTCAAAGAGAGAGTAATAATGACTGAATATTAGTTGATTATAATTTGTCATATTTATATAGCCTCTAGTGGAAGGCTGAAGAGTTTCTGCTGGAAACCAGAGGCAACATCCAAGGTAAACATGAGGACTAGAGCTTCTTTGAAGAAACAGATGCAAACCTTCCTTTTTTGTCTCCTTTTTATATCAACCTATTGGTTGCTGTCAAACCCAGTAAATCTCAGAAAATTTTAAATCTTCACTAAATTTTCTCATCCACACCCAGAACTATGCTGATCCAATTTAGTTGGGTGTTTCTTACTCAAATTGACACAATCAGTTAACTATGACAATCCATCCATTGTCAACTTGACAATCAGACACATTTCTTTAAACTATAGTCTCTGGATACAAAGAAATGTTCGCAAGTAAGCCTAACATGTTATAACTATCCAGCATACAAACAGAAATAAGCTCATTCTCTTTCCATAATAGAAGAAAGTTTCTTTTTAAATAATGCTTACTGCTAACGTTTCATAACTTGAACATAGATTTAAATACTTAAGAACCAATATTCAGTCTATAAACATTGTATTGCTATAAAAAGCTACATTTGCTTTAAATAAACTTGCTCTCATTTCCATTAACCCTCTCACATTTTTTACAAAAGAGGCCAGATTAAGAGTTCTGTTGGATAAAATGATGCAAAAATATTTTTTATTACCTTTTAAATCAGCATGTCCTGGAACAAAGTAAACCTCTTTTCTTCAAGTCTTAAGTGATATATTAGTGAATCTGGATCAGTGTCAAGGCCTGCAGAGTAATGTGAAAGAAGAACTATAAAAATTGATGCAAAAACTATAGATAGTTAATAGGTAGATAGATAGATTAGATAGATAGCTGTATATTGATGTATAGATTATAGTTATATAGTTATACAGATATATAGATATAGATGTGTATACATTGCTTTTCTTTTTTTCCTTATTCCCTTCAAAGACATCACACTTATTCTTGGTTTCAAATCTTTGTGAACTCTGCTCTCAGGCAAATCTTCTCTCAGAGTTTTCCTGATAAGTAGAATCAACAGGAGATAGATATGGGTGCATAAAGAGATTTCTATTAAGTTATTGCCTCACTTAATTATGGAGAATCAGAAGTCCTAAATTGTGAATCAGCAAACTGGAGACTCGGAAAGCTAATGTTGCATTTCTATTTCAGGGCTAAAGGCCTCAAAACAAAGAGAACTGATAGTGAAAATTCGAGACTGAAGTTCAAGACCCAAGGTAGACTAATGTTTCCATTTAAATCAAAAGGCAGGAAAAGACAAATGTACCACTATATGAACACAGGCAGGATTTGTTCTTTCTTGCTTGCAGAAAGGCCAGTGTTTTTATTTATCTAAACTTTCGCCTGATTGGATTTTGGCTACTCATATTAGATAAGACAGTCTGACTTATCCCACCTATCCATCAAGATAAAGAAAATTATTTGACCAACTATTTGACCATACCATAGACTAGTTACGTCGACACATAAAATGACCACCATATCTGCTGATTTCCATCCTTCTCTTGAAATATTAATATTTCTCAAAGATATGAGTTCATTTCTACATACATGCATTCCATCAGCCTTTCCTGTGTGACATCTCTCTCTGTACTCTGAGGACACAGTGTGGAGGAAGTTGCAATTATCCCTTTAGAAATGCTTATGGAGACTTCCGGGAAGATGGTAGAGTAGTAGGATGCAGGGATAATAGCCTCTCTGAGAGACACCATCTAGTTGTGAGAATATATCATCTTGAGGAAGACAAAAAGGAGGGAGTCGGCTTCCTTGGACCCAGGAAAAGCCTGAAGTTTGAATCGAACCCCACAGAGAGAGTAAAAAGAAAAAAATTCAACTAACAAGAAGGCGGTAGTTGGCGGAGTCTTTGCCTGGAGACGGACTCACTGCGCCAGGGGAACTGTTGGAGTCCTGCGGTGCAGGTTGGCTGGAGTTGGTAACCACGGGGCCTCTGCAGAATCATTCTTTGGTGGACTAGAGCGGCAGGCAAGGAGGACTGTGCTGGCTGGAGGTGAGTGCAACAGGAGTCCAGAAAAATACAGGGGTAGCTATTCTATTTGCAGATAAAGTTAATTTTAAGCCAAGACTGATTAAGAAAGACTAGTCCTAGATATAGGAGGTAGATGTACTGTTTATTAGGGGTAGAAGTTTAACAAAATGTGTTAAAATATAGAATCCCAAGGAGAAGTAGAGGAGTTAACACAATAATGACAGATTTGGATTATATTGTGGAAGATAGTAATAGTCAAATTATTCTTTAGTTTTGTTTTTATCATCATCATTATTAACATTATTATTATAAATGGAACACTATTGATAGCTTTGATCAGCATAGACTGAACAATATGTTGTAATGCCAATGAGTTATTGTTTGTAGCAGTATTTAATAAAGGGACTATTAGACAATTAAAGACTAACATGTGGACTACAGTAATAGACTGCTTCAGAAGTGATATGTGTTTCAAAAGCCCCAGTAGTGGATAGGAATGGATACTATCTAGATAAAATTAGTAAGTTATGGAAATATATTTTAAATGATTGGAATGATAGGGAATATTCTACTATGATACTTTAATTACCAAAAGACAATTGCTTTTACAGAACAAAGAAAGCACATGTATAAATTAGTGAATTTTGGTGGAACATAATACTTAGCCTGGATCATATTAAGTTAGTTGTGCAGTAGCATGTACAGGTATACATGCAATCTAATACATAGGTAATTGTTGGGTATTATGACTTTGGTAATCCATCCCTGTGCAGTTATAAATTGCAGTTCTTTGCACTAGTAATATTTCTTATTTCCCTTATGACAAATTGCCAATCTTTTCTTCAGCTTTCTGCTCTCCACTCTCTGTTCTCAGGAGACATAGTCCGACTAGCCCATGTCAGTATCCTGATAATTTACCAACCAAAATAGTTGCTTTTTAGTATAGGATGACTATATACAGAGATTCTGTGTTTAAAATGCTTATTTGTCAAACTGGAATATAGAAAACTAGAAGTTATCAGTAAGGAAAGGAGTTGATGTTGAAGTCCAACATAGGTGTTTGTAAGTGCCCATTGTACTGTATTATGTAGGTAACATGTTTAACTTTCCTAGATAAGATCTTTGTCATTATAAGGTTGGTCCTAATCCTTACAAAAAGGTAAATATTTTACGTGGTTTTCTTAAAACCTCAATTTATATTTTTGTAATAAATTAACTTATTCTTTATCTCAATGACGTCACAGAACTTTCTTGTTTCCTATTTTTCTTATAAATCAATTTATTGCTTAAGTCTTAACCTTATACATAGGAAGACAAAATTGAAAATAAAAACTGCATTTACAGGATTAACTCAGTGTTGTAAAAATTATCTATATGCATATTATGGAATGATATCTAAAGAAACATTAAAATTGGTTACCTCTGAGCAGTAAGATTAAATGTGATTTTAAATTTATTCTTTATCCTTTGTTGTATTGTTCAAATTATCCATAATAAGCATGTATTACTGTTATAATCTGAGAAACAAATTTAGTGAAAGTAAAAGGTTATCCATTACATAATACATTTGTGGAATAGAATTCACCTGGCTTTGCAGTCATGTAAAATTTCCACCCCAAAGTTAGCCTTAACGGAAATGTATCAGTGCCAACACAGCAACCCCAGAATTTCGCCTAGATTGGGGCCATTGTACAGTGACATTACCCTTCCAACGACCTGCTCAGTCTCTCATGGCAACTATTGAATTCTGACTGTGGCCATTCCTGTTCATTCGCTTGCCTACTAGCGTAAGTCACTTGGTTGGGCACAGCTTAATTCTTGACTATAGATTTTGTGAACTCCTCTTATAAAATGGTACAATTACTGCAGGTCATGAACATCAAATGCCACTAACACTTCCAGCTGTGATCACGGAATAGCCTCCCAACAGAAGTACAGCAACATGGCAATAATAACATCCCAGCTGTAGCCACAATCACCGAAAATCACTGACAGTGTCAATAATGTATAAAACCCCATAGAAACTCAACTATACTTGCCAAAAGGCATTCATCAATTTCACTGCCTTTTATCTACCATTTAAAATGGTCTCGTTTTAGTGTTAGGGTTTTAAAATAAATGACGAGGGTAAATAGGCCCTGGCTGAATTGCTCACTATCTGCTTTGAATTGCTTCTCTAAATGTTGGGGACGTGAAGTTCAACCTTAACCACTCACTTGAATTCTGTAACCACTACACGTTAGGTAATGGGATGTGAGCAAAAAGAGTAGAGTGTCCAGAGAGGTGGAATTCGCTATTGTGGCTAGGTTGTGAAATTCAGTTTAACTTCATTTGAAATGTTCCAAAGGACAAAGCAAGAATACAGGAGTGGCAGCTGGTTTGATTGCTCAGCTTTTAGGAAGAAGTAAGGATGTGGAAAGGCTGAAGAAAAAGTATCTATTTAAATGATGCTAGGAAGGATAAACTATCATCATTATCATCATACTTCTACTGTAGTAGAAGATAGACAATTTCTTGATACGTTTGAGCAAACCTAAGTGACTATTACTGAATACAGGAAAAATTAAAACGAATCAGAATGAGAATGTCTTGGTATATAGAAATATTGAGTATCATATTGGTGTAATATACTGAGCGTTATTATTATAAATTGAAATTATGTACTTATTTAATCACTTTTCCAAATTTATTACCTCAAGTAATTCCTCACCACAGTTTTGATGTTTTATTGTATACATATATTATATAAGATCACAGACAGGTTTGAATTATATGCCCAATATCACATGGCTAATAAAGCAAAATAAGCATAAGAATATTGGTATTTTATCCTATCTCTTTTTGCCTATGTGTCTCTTGGCATAGAGTGCTATCTACCAAACTTCAGAAAACTTGCACTTTATAATCTCAGATTTTAGGATATGAATGCCCTCCAAATTTTTCTCTCTCCTCTAGAAAAAAGAATGAAACTTTAGCCTAACCAGGACAAATCTAAATAAAGATCCAGGAGAAGACCCTTTCGCAGAGATGCAGCAATTAAGAAATAAAGAAGATATAAAAGAAACAGTGAATCCATAGGGAATGTGATCTTTCTCTCTCTCTCTTTCTTCCTTCCTTCCTTCCTTCCTTCCTTTCTTTCTTTCTTTCTTTCTTTCTTTCTTTCTTTCTTTCTTTCTTTCTTTCTTTCTTCCTTTCTCTCTCTCTCTCTTTCTCTCTCTCTTTCTTTCTTCTTTCTTTCTTTCTTTCTTTCTTTCTTTCTTTCTTTCTTTCTTTCTTTCTCTTTCTTTTTGGTATCAGGAATCAAACTCACAACCTCGCGCTTGCCAGACAGGCGCTTGTGCCGCTGAGCTAAATCCCCGGCCCCATGTGGTCATTCTTTTAGCCAGCCATTCATTTATTAACTTGTTCTTTCAACAAAAATGTGCTAAGCCATTTAATTTCCAATCATTGGGTCAATGCTGAGGATTTACTGGGGAATGAGAATGCTCATGGACTTGGTTTTATAATTAGGTGAGATAGAATAGATGTTAATAATGCATACATTGGGCTGGGGGTTTAGCTCAGTGGCACAAGCACCTGCCTGACAAGTGTGAGGTCATGAGTTTGATTCCTGATACCAAAAAAAAAAAAAAAAGTGCATAGGTAAAAAATTGGACACATTTGAAAATTTGACAAATACCACAAAGAAAGCTGGATTCTGTGATGAAGAATATAAAAAGTGTTATTTTAATAGAATAGTCAAACAATGTACTTATAAGAAAGTAACATTTAAGCCTATATGAAAGATATTTATTTATGAATAATAAATAGTCTTTTCAATACATAAAATAAATTTCAGTGGGAAAATAAAGCCTTTCAAATATTGAAAATCACCTAGAGATGCTACAAAATTTTGAAAATATGTTACGAATATTAAAATCATATGATCAGAATACTCTACATGGACGTTTTAAATGTGTAAAATGTACTAAATCTGAAGTTGCCTGAATGTGAGAAGTGAAAACAGAAATGTGCTGTTTGTTCTACCCCTTTTAATTCTAGAACAAAACAAAATAAAACAGCAGCAGGAAACATATTCATTGTTAATGAATGGGACTAAAACTGCATTTCAGTTGAGAGCTTAGTACTTTAATTTTATACTAGCAGTAGTATTTCACATGTCCCAGGACAGCATTTCAAATGTGGGACTTCTGTTGCACTGTGTCTTTGGATCTGTCAGAATAAATACACAACCAAAAAAAAAAAAAAAAAAAAAAAGAGAGAGAGAGAGAAAGAATCACGATTCTTTCCCTTGTGTCATTTGTCACTGAATTGCTTAATATGAAAGCATAAAGTTATTTTTCTGCAACTCAATAACTCTTCTACATGCATGAAAAACCTAATATTTAAAGTGACTTAATTATAAAAAGTTGATTATAAAATTTTAAATGTAGCATACTCCACAGTTTCCTTGCCTCAAATCTAAAGCTAAAATGAGGTGGGCTAATTATATTTTTAACTTTCCATAGCATTTTCATGTTGTTTTCCTGTAGAAGATTCTATCATACTACCCAACACTGTGGGCTGACTACTGGCTAACAAATGTGGCAGATTCTAAATGTTGAAATAAGCTAGATAGTTATATTTTATTGGTATTGCATAACAGCAAAAAGGCAATCTTTCAAAGTTGCAATTTTCCACCCTGGATATTTTCACATAAGAAACTAATAGTCAGCCATCAGAGAATGAGGATTATTTTCTTCATGCTCTGAAATTCTTGCTATAATTTTTTTAACCTAAGATGAGTGTATTTGAAATTGTGACACTGGAAAAAGAAACAATGAGTTTAAGCAAATACTTGGGATCACTTTTAAAGCCCATATTGATACAATTTTTAATCTATAACCTTATATTGAGCACAAATATTTGGTATAATGACTTTCCAATATGTATACATTTTAACTAATAAAAGTACAATTTGGACTATAAGAATTCCACTTTCAATTTTTTGTAGTAACCTCTATGTATATTTGTTTCTGAGATAAGATATCAGCAGACCAAAGAAACATGGCATGTTGGAAAGCAAAAAGACTGCCAGTGGGAGATGTATCATTAGCTTTACCATTCACTACTCTGCAATGCTGCCCATTTCCTTAACCTCTCTGGGCCTTGCTTTCTATACATAGACAGGAGCTGAAGAATTTCTGAATTTATCACAGCTGTATGATTCTTGAAGGAGAGTAAAAACTTTTAATGATAAGTGAACAAATTCACTACCACAGAAATGCCATTTAATCTTTGCTTTTATTTATTTATTTTTTGCTTGTCATATGGTGTAGTAAATATAGTTTCTGTAAGCATTCTATTTGGATTTGAATCCTTGCTCCCTCATAAACTAGTTGTGTGATCTTTGATTAGTTTCTTGGTCTCTCTACTCCTCATTTTCCTGATCTGTACACTAGAGATAGTGGTAAGTACTGAGTGCATATACTGTCATGAGTCTCCACATATAAAATGCTTAAACAGTTCTGGCACATACACAAGCATCTAATAAATACTACTATTTTGTCAAATTTTTTTAGCGTTTCATTTACTCCACTTTGAAATAAGAACAATATAGAAATGAAATCATAAGTCTATGCCTTATTTAAAGCATTGTCCTACATAAATAAGCTGTGCCAAAATGATGATAGTTTTATGTAAGGGACTTTTAGGATACCTCTCAAACTAAGCAATTCGACAGGAAGAATTTTAAAAGTTGGTCGTCTGTGCTTTGCTAGATAATTAATTTTGTGTAAATATAAAATTTTGTACTTTTTTCTTCGATATGGATAATAAATTTCCTTATTTGAAAATAAATCCAGAAATGAGGTTAAATCTATGGAATACATGTATAAATTACTGTACAAAATGTAATATCAGAAAATGAAGTACTGTTTATTGACCTACATTTGAGTCAACTATTGCTTCAAGTTTAATAATTGCTAATGCAAATGATTATTCCAAAACCTACAATGACTTAAAAATGGACTTCAAATTATTTTCTACAGTCATGTGCCTTATTTCCCACAAACACAATATGATTAAATTCTCAGAATAATGCAGCACTTTTGGGGACCTAAAATAGATGCTTAAAACTGGCAACTGTGTCCAAACACCTTAAATATGTCTTCTTTTATTCTTGCTTTCTTTTCTAACCTGAATCTGGTTGCCAGTGCACATGAAAGAAATTACAAAAGCTTCTCAGTCACTGCGACTCGCGTTCCTTTTGCACTACAGCATTTGTCATTGCCAAAACAGCAGAGTTTAATTAAGTGTTGTGAGCAGCCTAGTGAGAAACACACTTTAAATTAAACCTCTGTACATGCAGCTATTGGTTCTTTACCTCCTGAACGATCAGCAGGGTGTTAGGCATAAATTCTGTCTCTCAAGGGAAACGCAGCTCCATGCACCTCTAGAAATTCATAAATGATCTTGCTTTCTCAGAACCATATCTTATTAAAGCACATTTAATTATTTCTAAGTTTTAAACACCGATAGATGAAGGCGATAATTAATGTGCCTACCACTAAACATTTTATTTACTCTTGATATATTAATGGTATTATCAAGAAAATATGCTACAGTTTCAGGTTTAACAAAATTACAAGGCAAATTATCTTTTGATGCATCAAGCAATTGTTAATATAATGGAATAAATTATTTTAACACCTCAGTAGTAATGGATGGGCGAAAGAATACAAGCGTTTTAATTTTCAGAATATTTTTGCAATTATGCATTATAGGGGACACTCAAGTCAATGATGCAAGTGTTGAAAGTTTAGAAACAAAAGAACAATTTAGAAGGATGACTGGTAATTTCCTTACATGCAAGGGAGATGGTATCCGTGTAACTGGTCTCATAACAGTTAAATTCTGGTACCTCTGAAAAGAAAATCATTGCTTCTTAAAATTTAATTTTGGTATATTCAGTTTCATTTAAACTTTCAAATTTAAATTTTTCCTTAAAATAAAGGTAAATTGTCATGCATATTTTAAATCTCCATTGGCCAAATACAAGGTCATGAAGTAATTGTGATGATTTTTTTTCTCAACTGGGCAGTGTCTGTCAGAGCAAGTGAATAGTCAGGATAGATGACCACATCCATAAAATATTCTTGACTGGTTCAAAAACACCACGGGGCAATTTCACACTCTGAAGGACAATCTCAGTGTAGGCCTGCTCTACAAAGATGCAGAAAAGATGAAAAGATAATCTATTATTCACCATAATTAGGGTTCACATATTTGTCTGCTCTAATAAGGTGGCACCTACAAGTTATTTTTCATACTTAGCACATTTCAATAATGTTGGTTCTGCTAAAAACTTTCCATTAATTTGAAAGTTTGTCCACAACTCTTTAAGAAAAGAAAAATGTAGGAAGAAAAGCGAAATATTATCCTTCGTGAAATTATTCTCAACTATATTTTCACATAGATTTTTTCCTGAAATCTTTTGCCAAAGCAGTGTATTTGTGGTTTAATTCTGTGTTTTACAAGTGGGGAAGTTAGATTTCAGTGATTGCATTTAAATACACTGAAGGAATGCACATACAGTAGTACTTATCTGAAAGTAGGTTGAAATCTAAAATATTGCAGAATTACACTATCAGTTTGTCTTGTGGACTGCCAGTTGATGTAATTTAATGTATCTGAGTAATTTGTGCTTGCTAACCTAAATGAGTGGGCTTGTATATTTTAATTTACTTGTTTTGATAAATATGTCAGAGATAATATATAAAAATTTGATGATTATGGGAATACATGCTGAGTGTTTCGAGACTGATGCACTGTCAGCTATAAGAGGGAGAGTGTCCTGGTATTAAAATACCTTATGCATGGTTCACAATGACACCAGTAAAGCCCAATAAATTGATAAATTCACATTTTTCTATTTATGTACCACTTCCTTATAGTCTTCCTAACTCTCTACATGTAGTCACCTCAAAAAGTGATTTATATTTTCTTCCCCTGTCTTTCTTTTCTTTACCTTGTCTATGCCTTTCAGATTCTCCATTCCTTTTCCAGGAAGCCTACTTTTACATATTTGAGAGCAGCAGTCGTTCTACCAAAACAGATAAAAATTGGAATTGAAATATGAACAATTAAAGTTGCAAAATAAAAACAAGATTGATTTAGGAAAGCTGCAGGTCAGTTATTCTAATAGGCGATAACTTCCATTCAAAAATATTTCTCTTTCCTCTCTCTAAATTATTTCACTTGCTGGATTTATGTAACTGGTTAGTTTACCAGTGAGGGGTTCACTTGTTTCAATAAGCATCCTCCTTAGGAATGAATATGCTGCCGGTATGGTGACACATGCCCATAAGACCCAGCATTTGGGAAGCTGAGGTAGGAGGAGAGTTGAGAGTGTGAGTCCAGCCTGAACTATCTAGTGAGACCTTGTCTCATAAAACCTAAAAAACATTTTTTTGAATAAATAAAATAAAAATGAAAATACCTCACTGAGGGTTTATTGACTCTCTAGCTTTAATAGGAATAGATTCAGTTAAGCTGCATTTTATTAACCTCTTACCTTGTACACATTGCACTTAGAAAAAGAGGTTTGTAGTTTTTCTTATATTTCACCCCTCTGAATTCTACATATGACAGAAAATGTGCAATTGTTGTCCTTCTGAGTCTGGTTTGTTTTACTTAACATGATGATCTTAAAATCATGATCATACCACACAATGATCTAATACAGGTAAGGTATAATGATGGCATTAATGACACCAATTCTTTATCTTTACTTTGAGCCACATGACTGCATTATACTGTCTTACTTTTATGATTTGTTTGGCCAGTTAGTTAGGGTACATGTGACAGGATGCCATTTCTGAAGCTGCTTCTCAAGAGATTGTGGATATTTTTACTTGTCCCCATTTGTATTTTTGTACATCTACTTTGTAATGGGAATATGCCTAGGCTAGCTTACTGAATGATGAGCAGGACACTGCTGAGTTGAATGGAACTAGTCTTCACAGCTGATGTCAGCCTACCAGCTAACATCCGAGTCTGTGAGCAAGACCACCTTACATCAACAGAGACATCTTGATGCCTTCAGAAACTATTGTTGCCACCAAGATTTTTGTTGTTTCTTACACACCATTATTATTGCAATGCAAGAACAATATAATGACTAGAGAATAATTTATCATTCTTAGGCAAGCAGTTTAGAAAGTGAAGAGGAAATCATCAGGCAGATCATGGAAAGAACCATACATTCCAAGTTGCCTATATAATATGTTGAGAATCATGATAATGCCATTTTGTTTATTAAATAACATGTATCATTTCATCAGTATTGGGTGAATGGAAGTAAAGACTAGATTTATAGAAATACAAAACTTTGGAGAAATTTGGATTATCACTCAACCATGTTTTCATTCTTTCAAATGGAAACAATGACCAAATTTTCAACTTAGAAAAATGAAATTATTATTGTATTAAATGAAATTTGAAGTAGGCCTGAAGAAACTTATCAGCGACTACATCGCTGTTGCACATATGGAGATAAAGGGACAAAGTAAAGATGTAATGGTTGAGACAGTTTTAAATTGATATAAAATATATTAAGAATAAAATAACTTCAGATTTTTATCTATCAGATAAAAAGTGAGAAAAGAATCAAGAAAAGCTCTCAGGTATATCTCTTCAGTATCACAACAGAAAAAAATGGAGAAAGATGAGTTCTAGAAAAGGAATTTTCCAAGTTCCTGAGGTCTAAGGGTACAGACTGAAGTGCTTGGTTTCCAAACTCTATGAGACTTCTGGGCATCCTTAGATTTACATGTGCACTGAGTTTGTAAATCTGGAGAAGCCCAAGAGCACCTGTGATTTGGGTAAACATGAGACAGTAATTAATTAACACATGCAATAATAGAAATCATTAATTTTGATGAGATTACCTGATGAATAGGAGTATAATGTGAATGAATAGTTCAGTGAACAAAATAATACAGATTGTCCCCAGAAAACTTTCAAATGTCTGCACAATTTGCCTCAGCTATTAAGAGACAAAAAGAACTGAATATTAATAAATGTTTATCCATGAATAGTAAGAATTATACTCTGATAACTTCATTATCCTTACATATCACCGTAATCTCTTTAATGTTGAGAGTATAATTCAATTTACTCAAATCCAGCGCTAAATCATTTGCCTTCAGCAACCACTGTCAGCTCTTGTTAGGATGAGGGCCATAACCATGAAGTAAAGTTACTTAAACACTACATAATGCTTCAAATGTACTGATTTCCATCTATGTTAATTTATAAATATTTTGTGAAAATCTCTTCTTTCAGTGCTAATTTTCTGCCTTACAGTGTCTTCTTACTTGATATAATTATCTCACAATCTCAAAATGTCTATAATACAACATTTGAAAGATTTGAAAACATACTTTCATGCTTCATCCTGTTTTCCTTCTCCTGAACTGCATTGAAGTACTAGGCCCAGTATTTTCTTAAACACCAAAGAGCCTAAGGTTCTCAGGACCACTGGAGGGTTCACCAAGGGAAAGGGTAAACAGTAAGAATATAAAAATTTCTGTCTATGTACATTAGTAGCAAAATCAGAGGAAGCAATCTAATTGTACAGATTTTGCTTGTATTTTCTCAAAGAAACTTTTATTTACTATATGAATACTGGGTTTCCAATATTGTATCAGATCTCAATAGGATGAGACTGTTTAGAAAATTTATGTAGTTGCCATTTTGACAAAAAAAAATATTGATGTTTGTAAATGATACCAGGGACACAGAATATTATATAAAGTGTTATGTAGCTCAGAGATTTCATAAATATATGCAGACATTATACAAATAAAATATATTTGTAATTGGGAACAGGTTAAAGAGACAAGCCCAAAGAATGTGAGATATTCAGGGTGGTAAAACTATTCTGTATGATACTATAACATAAGATGTTGTATAATCTAAGAAACACAGTTTATATGACATTTTATAGCAAAAAGAATAGATTTTAATAGGTGAAAATTATAACAAAAATAGTAGATGGTGTAGGAATCTCAAAGAAGTACATAGATAATTAATATATCTGGTGTATAACCATGTGAAAAAAATCTTAAGAGAAGGACTGGGAGAAAAGGTTATGATCTAGATAAATCTGGGAATGAGTGAAGTTGGTTTTGGCTAAAGACAAAATAAATTGCAGATGTGCATTGTCGTGTAGTAATAATGGTGTTTCCCACAGGGGTGTGTTTATCAATCCTGATGCTGTTTACCTGTATACCAAAAGTGAGTAATGAAGTAAATGGATACAGGATAGTGAGAGTCAGATTACCCACTCATAGAGTGGAATGCACAATAAACAAAGGAATGAAGCCAGAATGATCCACGTGATACATGGTAATGAATTAGCATCAGAGACATCACTCTGACCTCATCTTTGAATTAATCTAGAAGCACAGTAACATAATAGAGACAGTAATTAGTATAAACAATAAATTTATTTTTTTGTCATTTGGGAAAGCCTAGAAGTGATGCCACCCTAGTAGCAATAAGAGCAATCATTCTCTCATGTTGGTTTCTCATGTCATTTGTGATGTAAAAAGAAAAAGGCTGTTTAGTGAAAATGTTGATTCTCAGACTGAATATAAAATATTCAAGATAAGGCTAGAGCAAGATTTAGTCCCAGAAAGCAAGGAAATGACCCAAATTAATAATAAAACCAAACTCTACTTTGATTAAAGGATAGCAAAGGCCCAGGATCTCAAAGGCCAAAGCTGGAGTAATTCAAGCAAAATAAAGTAGCACTGTATTATAACCCAAACTATCAAGTTAATATCCAAGTCTATACTGATACACATAAATAATTGAATAGTGCAATCACATGGAGAAGGAATTCATGTACTTAATGTAAATATGCTACCATCAAGGAGAGGGAAATTTAATCAGTACTTTTTAAGTATATGGTGTTCACAGCGACTTCTTTTCAAAGAATACAGCATGGAAAGAGTATAGAGTGAGTGTGGGAATGGATGAATACATTTATGGTGAAAAAATACAACAAATTCTCTCTTAATGAATTGATTAATTTCAATATCATCATTGATAAATTATGTTGATAGTATGTAATTTTTGATATGACAAATTGTCCCTTCTCAAAAATCTAAAAGTTTAGCCAAATCATAAGAAAATTCCTATAAAGAAGTACCCTACAAAATTGACAAAACACAAAACTTTCAAAGTCAACAAAAATAAAAGACATCTGAAAAACTCACAATCAAGAGGAGCTGAAGAAGATTGGATTAAAATTAGTGTGCTGTGCTAGAAGAGAAAAATATAAGATAAAAATAAGGAACTCTAAAACAAACTAGTGTTTAACAAAAATGTAATAATATTGGTATATTAATTAAAATAAATGTATTGGCATATTAATTAAAATAATTGTATCTACTAGTGTAAGATATTTCTCTTGAATGAGTGGAAGTATGTATGAAAACTTTTTGTACTCTTTCAATTTTTCTGTAAATCTGAAGCTTTTCTGCAAAATAAAGTCAATTGAAAATATTCAATTTTCAGGACATCAAATTTGACAATTTTAAATTTAAAATTTGTTTCCTAAAGTTTGAATAATCTCTGGTTTATTCAAAATGAGGGGTAATAAATATATGCAAGAGATTTTGTTGATTTTTTTGAGATTTTATCTAGAGTGGTACATCATCTTTTTGAATCACCAGTGACAAACTTGTGTTTGATTAGCGAGTGCAAATTACCTGTGTCTGCCTCCATTTGAAGCTATCAAATTCATGATGATTCTTCGCTAGATACAAAGATTTGAGTATTTCATCCTCCAGGACCTAAGAATGGACATATTGAAATGAATATATTTAAATAAAAATTATTTTGCTTCTCAATATGAGTTAGTGTATTATCTTGATATTTTAAGTATTGTTTGTTAGATAAAGGAAAAAATATGTAAATTTTATTTCAAACACTCATGTGAAGTTCTACATTTCAGTTTACTCTTATAACAAGATACAAATTAGCAGGAGTGGTAATTCTAGAACTAAGGCACATGCTTAATAAAAGTAGTGTATAAAACTATTTCTGAATTATCAATTTTACTTTCAAAAACTCAACATATTAAGACCTGCATCCTATATATGCTTTAGATGCCATCTACTGTCTAGTGCTAACCAGTTCAAAATTATTTTAACTAACATGAAAGTCAAACTAAGCAGGAGGCAAAATATATAATGCCGATTTGAGGAAACAAATATGAGATGGTGAAAGTTTGAATGTACAAAAATGTGTGGCAATTATAACACAGTATTATGCTGCTACTCTGTGGAGGACAATCATTTTCATCTGCAAAACATGAAAATTATTTTTAAAGAAATTTATAATTAGGAAGAACTCTGTGAGGTCATCCAGTACAGAGCTCCTTAGTAGGAATACGTGTATGAATGCTCTAGAAATGGTGGAAAAATGCAGAATTGGATTAAGAGTGGACTGGTGTTCAAAATGCTTCATTTTAAAGAGATTTCTAGGAGACATTTTACTAGGATCCTTCAGAGTTAAACTTTTTCGTTAACAATTCATAGAACAAAAGTAAAAGACTGACGTGACAACAAATTGCAGATCACAGACCCAGAACACTTAAGCAAAGGGCTAGAATTCAAAATGTAATTTATCAAGACCAAATAGAAAGTGACCAAAGAGAGACCACAAGAGAATTTGTATAATAATGTGTCCAAAGAGGAAAGAAAAAGAGCAAATTCAGGTAGAAACATTCATACTCGTATTATTGGATTTGAGACCTATGGTGAATGACCAGGTTCACAGTACATGTAAAAAGCAACAAAGTTGAGAGGGTGCCTACTTACACATCTCAATGATGTCTGTCTCCAAAGGGGCATCCTTTGTCAGCACCACGTGCAATTTCGATGTTCATATCCTGAAACATATAGAGAATGTGGGAGTGATTGAAAAGAGAATATTCGTAGGATGGCGCAGATTGAAGTGAGACTGAAACGGAAAATTATGCTCAAAACCAACCAAGTAAACTTCCAAAAAACATGGAGTTATGTTAGCTTTACTTTGTTTTCCCCTGTATTGAAAACTTTCACCAAGTTCTTCCTTCAAGATTTCCTTTGGAATGCCACTTCCCCTAATACTTGATTGGTTCATTTCTTCATTTGATGGAGCTCTGTGATAACATATCATACACTCGCAGAGATCTTTAGTTGTTATACCTCAAAGTACTTCCGTTCCAATTTTCTTATCATACTTTATCATTCATTGGTCTTATGTGTGTATGTCCTATGTATGTATGAGAACAAGTATGTGTAGACATCCGTACTTCATTGCTTACTTTTTATTGCCTGTTTTTCCACTTGAATATAAGCTTCATGAAATCAGGAACACTGTCTTTTTGCTTCGCATATCTGTCTTTGAGAAGTGACTGGTATAGAGAAGTTGCTCAAAAAACTGGTTGACTAATAAATGAGTGAAAGTGTGTATGCTTTAATATTGAGCAAAAAATGTTACAAATGAATCAATACAAGTTATTGAAATAACATGCCAAATGAATATCAATTTACCCAGAATAAGTTAAAATTTTATATTTGTTCATCTATTTCAAAATCATCTTATTGACATTATTTCTTTTTATCACCCAAGGCAAAATCATTGGCTTCAGAAAAGAAAGTGGTAATAGATGACAATGTTCTAAGAGAAGTCAAGTTTTAGACAATAGGCACATATATTTTTTGAAACCCTTTTCAGAACAAGTGTTTCATATTAGCTTCTCCTAAGCTTAAGAACTGTATCTTAAATGTAGCATTGGATTGAGACTTCCAGCTGGGAGCACAGCAAGTGTCCTCTTTGAGAATAAGGAGGTTGAGAATCACACACCCACAGGAATGAGTGCTTTGAAATTAACTGGTGTTTGGAAATTGACCTGGTAGGTAATAATCTTCTATATCTAACTTGTGATTTATTCTAATTTTAAATTTTTAACACACAGTCTCTGAAACATAGATGACTTCTGCAGTTGTGTAATGCTAGCCCTGACAATCAAAGATTTTCCAGATTTTTCCTTCTGAAGTGAAGTGATTTTGCAGGCCATCTATAATAGTCCCATGGCATGTTTTGTATTTTAGAATTTACCTATTGTGAAAGATAAATAATTAATAAATTATCCAATTATATCATTAAACCTAGAAAGGAGATGTATGGTTTGATTATAATCTTAGGCAAATATGCACTGTTGCAAATATGATCAATAGTAAAGATTTTTAAGTGAAAAATGGAATCTAAAAAACCCAAATAAATTTTTTTCTATTTAAAAATAATGCAGTCCATTGCTGCTTGCCCTTCAGTCTGTTTTACTGACTATTTATACTCAGTCTAGGTAGCTGTAGCTTTTCAAGATGATGCCATGTGTTCTCTTATTGTCTGGCAACTTGTTTCCTGAATTTGCCTTCTCGCTTGCTCCTTTTGCAAGAAGTATATTTACACTGAGTAATTTCACGGAGGAATGAGTGGATCTTGAGCAGTATGTTGCTAGCATTTTCCACAGAAATAAAATTCTGATAATGACTCAAACTTAGGTTCTTAAATGGAGTCATCCTTGTTAACATGTTTGGTCTTCAAAAGGAAATGATGAAATGCAACTCAGAAATGCAACTAGACTTGAGTAGATGAAATATTTTCACAAATGCTATTGTTAAAATCTTTACATTTAGACCAAGTGACATGTTTTAGCAAATTTTTTGTTGGATAGTATCAGCGTCAGCCAAAATATGTTATTAAGGTACACCTTTAAAAATGAGAAAAGATATTAATTTTTTTTTGTTGGATGGCTCTAACTAGTCCTAGTATATCCCAGAATATTGTTTCCATAGGGACACCATCAAGACCATGAAAAATCCTATTAAATAAAAAAAAAGTTTTCTTTTGCAAAATAATAAAACAAACCAATTGTTTTAAAAATTATCAATTAAATGGGGATAAGAGTAATTTTATCTTCATTAAGTCAAAACAAATATTTGTAACACAGTTAGTGGAACAAAATTTTCATGATTCAGATGACTTATTTGATAACACAGAGAATGATGTTTAGGATTCTGTTTTTCCAACCACAATTTGAAAGATCTTCGTTTAAATTCTTATTTAAATACAAGTTAATATTTGAATTAAAACTGCTATTACTATTATTACTATGATTATGTTGCTATCTTTGAGAAATATCAAAAATATTTCTCAAAGAAATCCTCAAAATAATCACCATCTGTTTTAGTTATCTATTGCCCTATAACAAACCACATCAAACACTAGTTTGAGCACTAACCATCTATTTATTCCTGACTTATTTGCATGTTGGGCTGGCTCAGTTTGGCAAATCATTGTTCCTGCTTTTGTCTTTGTTACTCAAATGGAAATCATCAACTGAAGGCTTAGTCAGGGCTGTGTATTTTCGCAAGGCCTCATTCATGAATCTTGGTAAATTTAGGCATAAAATTTTGGAGGTAAGGCCCAAAAATCACATAAAGTCACTTCCTCCTAACTCCATTGGTCATCACAAGGCCAGCCCAGAGCCAAATGAGGAGCAAGTAGATTTACTTATTCATTAGAAGATGAAAACAAGATTGTGACCACTTTAAATCTGTTTAATTTTCATTTCTTTTTTTTTAAATGCTCAAATATTTTGTCTTGGAAATTTTAAGCATAATGAAACACAACAAAAATGAAACAGGATAATATTTACTTTTTGTGTAGCATGTCTTGTGTTTTGCAGTATTTCGACATAAAACAAAGATGGTAGTTTAGGAGAGCATATATTGAGTGGGCATTATTTGAGAGAAGGTCAAGCTTAAAAGTAGTACCTAGATTGCAATTAACTACTGTACATTGATCATTTTTGGGTACGTTTAATGAAAAAATATTAATTTTGCAAGATGACCATCATCTCAAAATTGATTTTAAAGCACCTGTCAATATGCTTTACTAGTTCATACCATGTTTTAATGTGAAAAAACAGAAATTCTCTGATTTCATTGTGTATATGGAAGACCTTGGTAAATAATGTATTTTATTGCATCCCAATCTTTGCACCTTTCTGTTAAATAACTCATGGCCTGCATTTTGAGAAACACTCATTTAAGAAATGTGTTCATCAAAAGATACTCTCCAGAATTAGAAGTAATAAAAGTGAGTTAAAGAAACATGTTTTGATTGGTAGACAATATGTTGTTCAAAAGACCTCACAGATATTTGAATCTATTCCTATTATTTAAAAAACAGAAAAATTTAATATGATTTGTGATTTTCGTAAGATATTGAGATAAAAGATAGACAAAGTACTATCTTTAAGAAGATGTGATTTAAGGAACTGACTAAATGAACTTTCTTTTTCTCAAAATATTCTATTTACATTTGAATATTCATAGTTGAGTACTTTTTGAAGGTAAATGCTAAATACATATTTGTAGACTGCAGTTGTACATAATAACAAAGTGAAACTGACTCAAGCTCTGAAAACTCAGTTTCTTATCTTATGGGTCACTTAAAACCAGAACTTTGTCTTTTTTTAAATTTACATTATTTACTGGTAGTAAGTTATTGGTTAGAAAAGTTAAGGGGATGATTAGTTTTGAAGACAGAAATTAGTTGGTCCCCAAAATAACCAAGTTTAAGCAGATGCTATAGCCACAAATCCTCCCAATGAGCATAAAAATCAAAACAGCCCTAGCCCAGGCCATGTTTGTGACTTGCCATATGGGCTGTGACAACCAAGTCCAGAAGTGCAACTGAGGGAATTAAAAAAACAGAGATTTTGAATAGGAAATCTTGAACATTGATGATTTTTATGTCCTTTGGGCTTCTTGGGCATTATTAAAACATGTTAATTATCCCAGAGTTTGTGTCTATACTTAAATAACAAATAGTAGTATTTCTTCCCACTTTTCTTATTACAATATGATTAATAATTACCCCAAATGAATACACTGCCTTTCTCATTGATATTGGAAATTGAAATGAAATTTCATCATTCCTCAGAAGTTTTCAACAGTCATCTTTTCTAGTGCTGCTTTATTTCTGCATTGTATATGTAAGTTGATTTTCAAAAAAACTTAATTTTCTATAAAACAGAAACCCTATGTCTCTGTAATCAAAATAGCGCGTGCTTTCATGCACAATAATATATTTAAATGTAGCCTTAAATCGGTCATCAGCTCCAGACTTTGTATTTTAGTGTTACACATTGAGCACAGCAGTCAAGTTCTTGGACAACATGGGGTTAAAAAATGCACATAGCTGTTTACATGAACCTTAAACAAACTTGCAGCAGCATTTTTCTTTCAGTCGATTAACATTTTTCTTTATGTTTCACCAGTTATATCTGAGTGATCAGACAGCCACTACATATGGTACCCCCATCAGAATTATTATCTAGACCAAAGGCCCAAAGCTCATTGTAGCAGGCATGTAATTCTTTACAATGTATGCCACGTTAACTGTGTTGGGTTATCTATTCAACAGCTGACTGAACTGGGCTCTCGAGCTCTTCTCAACAACCATGTAAGAAGCGATGACAATTGTACTTCATAACAGCTGCATGGAACTCTGACACACACTTCACAGCAACCAGTCATCTATATAAACCAATTTCAGGAGCAAAATTGCATGGCGCCTCCACTCTGTTAGAAACACAATGATATCCACTCAGAGCTGATAAATGCACAGAATTTCTCTGGAGCTTAAAAGAATAAGTACCTTGCATCTGAAATTTCTTTCCCACGAAATTAAGGCCTCTTTTGGTTTTAGGCATTAATTTCGAACTTTACAAAGAACAAAATTACCTAGGTTTTGAATATCTGTAAAATAAAGAAACTTCAGTAATAACATTTTGGCTCTTCAATGAAATGTTCATTCACTTTTCTTTCTTTTCTTTTTTTTTTTTTTTTTTTTTAGTATGTGTGCCAGACTTTCTTAACTGATGATCTGAAGCAGAAAGCAAAAGGAAGAAGTAATTAAGGTTTAAAATGCTCAACAATGCCCTTGCAATTTGCCAATTAATTATAGTATCTTTTCATAGGATTATACACAATCCAATCCTTATTATTGGGTAAAACATCTATAAGCAACCAGAAAACCATTGTTAAAACTTAAATGTTAACTATTCCAGTTTTGGTGAACAATGAAGCTTTGGAAGATCTGTTAATAATTTCAACAGTTTCAAGTACGATAAAGAGATTGCTAATATTTTTAAATACATGCTTGCATTACTAACATAAATTTCTGAGTGGGAGTTGAAAGGACATGGGAAAAATTATGTATGTTTCTAGAAAAATGACAGAGCCACATTTTTTCACGTTGGTAACAGGGGCATGAGCATTTGTTGAAAACTATGTATACATATATGCTTTCATTTTCTTTATGCTAATAATTTTGCACGAAGTTAAAGGAACAAGACACTTGAACTAAAAGAATAATAAATATATGTCACAGGATACATTTTAATAAATCATTGTTTATCAATATGCTAGAAATTCACTGTGGACTTAGTTCAGCTTGTTTCTAGTGGAGTTTCCTGCTCAAAGAAGTGGATGGACTGTGTTATTTTACTACTTAAATTATATGATCATATGCTGTAATGCTTTTTGGTTGCCATTGTCAGTATGTTAATACATGCTTGAAGCTTATTTATAACCTCTGGTGTTACTTAATAATACTTTTAAATTATGACAATATTTTAGGTGATACATGTTAATTTTAGAAAGTGTTCATATAAAGTTTCATTTAAAGGACTTCACTGTTTTTAAAAAATGTATACAATAGTTAAGATTTCATGAGGCAAAGAAATACAATATATCTATGTTTTGATTGTGTATCAATTATTATTTTTCACATTGAATCTTTCTGACTACTATGGTCACCTTCAATAAGAGAACATTAAGGTATTTGAAGGTTAACTGATTCTCCTCAGATGATACAGATAAATAATAGAACAAATAGAAAGAACCTGGTTACTGACATTAACTCTATTCAGTTCAGAGTTCTGTCTGTCAGGGACTGTGAATGATGAAAAACTGAAGAAAGGCATAAACTTACCTAATATTCAAGTTAAAAAAAAAAAAAAGGACAAACAGTTATTTAGAATTCCAAGCAGCCAGTTTGTTTTCCACCATGGAAAACATCATATTATCTAAGAATTAAAAATAAACACTTGGAAGGAATACAATATTTTTGCACAAAATTCAAGGACTGGCAGATAGCTAGATCTCTCAAGGAATTCAACCCAAGGATTATGAAATCGGGAGCGGTAGTTGTTTACACTACCTTCTGTCTTTCTGTGGGGATGGCAATTTTTGTGCTATTGTGTACATTTTCCACCCCATTAATATTCAGGATACCTAGGATGGTGGGAAAAGATTGTGAATGAAAAGTGTATTTGGGACAAGGATACCTGAAGGTTTACATCAATAATCAGCCTGAGAGACACACTAATAAGGATCTGCAAAAAAAGCAAAAAGTAAAGACTGATGACTTAAAATTCAAAAGAGCATAGAATGTTTTACATAAATGAATAAGTAACTCTGTAAACCCTCTTATCCTCAAAAGATGCTATTAGGAAAATAAGATAGACATTTTGTTTCCAGTGGCAACTTGGTTTTCTCAATTACATTCACCTCCATGTACACTGTAGTCAAGACAAGTAGCTCTACTGATGCAGACTGCTATTGAAGTGCAGTAATTACAAAAGAGCAGGTTTTTCATTACTCTCAAAAAAGTATAGGTAATTTTTTGAGAGGCTTGAGAATGAAAGGAGTTTGCTTATAGGTAAACTGAGAAAATAATTTGAGAAACTGAGAGAAACAGAGAAAAGGGTGAGAGAAATATAGTTGGTGAGTGGAAGACTCAGCAAAAAGCAATACAAAAAGAATGAAAAATGTTATTCCTGATGTCAAGGGCTAGCACTTAGACCAGGTGACTAAGATCTGTGGCATGGTCTAATTTACTTTCTTCAACAATTTTTGTGTAGGTTGAAGCTCAGAAATTGTGACAAAATATGCAAACTATTTAGCATTCAAACAAGGCA
The DNA here is from genome assembly GCA_004363535.1 of Dasyprocta punctata. NCBI lineage: Eukaryota > Metazoa > Chordata > Mammalia > Rodentia > Dasyproctidae > Dasyprocta > Dasyprocta punctata. Next base: position 154,633 of record RJWM01000434.1, read on the forward strand.
TTATTCAGATTATACTCTGTTGCTGAATAGAGCATCACACGATTTTCTCTGTGTCCATACATACACAGCTAAACTGGATTATCTATTTTCCTGATCTGAGAACAATCTGGAGGACTAGTAAAAAACCCATATAGTAAAGCACTGCACAAGTCATTAAAATATGACTTTGCATAACACATTTGGTCCCTGGCTTCTTTTTCTCTTATGCTTTCTTGCTTTGATTCCCAGCCACCCTGAAATGAGCAGCTTTGCACCATCATGCCCTTTTGCCTTGGAGCCAGTCAATCCTGGACTGAAACCTCTGAAACTGTGAGCCAAACTAAACCTCTCCTTTTTTAAAACTGTGGGTGTCGAGGACTTTGTCTTAGAGATGGGACAACTTACCAATGAAGAAAATTAGTGCTAGGAAAGTACAGTGGTTGGTGTGCCTGTGTTGATCATGTGATTCTGAAACTATTGAAACTGATCTGTGGGAGGAATTTGGAAAGTTTTGGAGATGTAGACTAGAGAAGTCCTAGACAAGCAGAGTTTGATAGATGGTTCTGGTCAGAGCTCAGAATAGAATTTGTATAAAAATGCACAAAATGAAGTCCATATTCATGAAGATTTAGATGAGGACTTTATTCCGAATTGAACTAGAGGCCATTAATGTCATACGCTGGCAAAGAACGTGTCTGTATTTCACCTGCTTCCTGAGACTCTGCAGAGGGCTGAATTTAAAGGCTATGGATTAATTGATCTGACAAAGTAAATTTCAAGTAGCCCAAAATTCAATCTAGGTAAGGGTACTACTGGTTGGTTTCAGTCAAAATAATAGGAAGAATCAAAAGCAAACCACAAAGCAGAAAGATTTGAAAAATTTAAATTCTATGCAGAAAGGAATAGTGACTGCTAAAGAGATTAGTGCCACTGAAAGAGAAACCAAGTGCTTTGAAAACAGATCATAAGATTAATACCCTTATCAGCAAAAACCCCAGTACTGCAGGCTCAGAGGTACAAACCTTTCCTTTGAAAAGAGAGACCCTGAACCCCTGAACCCCTTTACTGTGTTATACAAGCATTTGGAGATACCAGAACTCATTGCCTAAGGGGCACTGCACACTGCTTCAACTGGCACAGACACTGGCATCATACACATGATGCTGGTTTTACTGGCGTGCAGAATGCAATAATTACAGGTCGGGAGGATTCCACTTCTATATCGAAGGAAAGTGTGAGATGTCAAGCAGTGTGCTCCTCCCTGAGTGGTGACTGTGTGCAGCTGTGAGAATGAAGTCAAAGGTGCAATAGAGATATCAGGAACTCAGAAATGGTAGGAACAAGTAACCGTGCCAAGGAAAACTGCAGGAGCATGAGACAACAGCTAGCTCAGGAGAAAGATTATATAGGCTACAACCAGCAAGGACATAAAGGTGGTTCTGGCCTAAGCACTTTGGAACTCATATCTCCCCGTTGTTCCTCAGATGCAAAATATCATTTTGTGATTTTTCTCGTTCTCCAGCCCTAGAAGTGTTTTCGTAGATCTCTGTGGTAGTCAAGCTTAATTGTGTCAGTTTGATTGCATTAGAGCCACCTACCTGATTAGTAAAGCTCCGTGTGTGTGTGTGTGTCATGGAATTGTGACCTTGGGTAATGTACTCTGGCCTCTTCCTTTCTGGTTTTGTTTTCTTTCTTTTTTAGGTATCGTGAAGTGAGTTGCTTTATTCCATCATACCCTTCTACCATGTTTCAATCATGGAAACTACTTGACCTTATATTAAAATCTCTAGAACTGTGACCCAAATTAAACCGCTCCTCCTTTAAATTGTGGGTATTAGTTATTTTGCGCCAGTAACAGGAAAGCTGACTAGTATATGCATATATACATATATATGTAATACACATAATGCTTACTTACATATGTGCACATGTACACACATATACATCTATTCATATATACATAACTTTTAATCTTTTAAAATCACTATTTCCATTTTTCCAAAACTTTGTTTTTGTCTGTCACATCACTTTTTTATGCTTTTTTAAAGAAATGTGAATTTCTTTTGAAGTACTTTCACTATGTACTTCATTTCATCATTATTTTTTTCTCTATTTTTCAGACTACCAACTCAAGATTGCCCATGGTTTTAAATCATATCTTTCCTGGGCATTTTCTTAACTTCTGTTTTGTATTTTTATTTTACAAAGACAAATACTTTATTAAGGTATTTATTTATTAACACACAGCACCATTTTTATCTGGTTTGTGTATCCTTTACATCTCTACATCACTGATTTCTAGTGTGTTTCTTTCATCTGCTATTTTCCTAATGTCTTTAATTTTGACAATTTCCTTCTAATTATTGGCTTACAGATCTGTGTTGCTTTTTCTGCTTTCCATCTTTTAATGAATTCTTCCAGAAGAGACTGATAGCAGTAGGTTTGCGTAAAGACATGGCAGGGTAGTTGAAATCTTCTTTGGAACACTGGCTTCCTGCTCTTACTTTCCCACAGCTTTATAGAAGCATAGTACAATCATAACCTTTTTCCCAGTGCAGGGTTTCTTTCTCTTCCCCTGCTTTGTTTCCATTCATAATGCTTCTGAAAGTATTATTCTCTGTAAAATTCATTCCTGATAAGCCTGCTGCCTTCACATGCCAAAATAGGCGCTGGCTACCACTACTAACACACACCTCCATTCTGATATTTTTAGCTGCAGTTTGTAGAATTTCCTCATTGGTGTGAACCACTCTTTTTGAATAACTCAGCTTTGCCACTTTGCGATTTACAATCCCTCTTCTTCCAACATCATCCTCTTTCTATTTAACCATACTTTTTCATAAATTGTTATCTGATGAAATAAAAATCTCCTAGTTTGGTTGAGAAATAATACGTTTTACGTTTTGCTTTTATGTTTCTTTTGTGATTATTCTTTTAAAAAGTGGCAATTTTACTTCTATTTTAGAGATTCCTTTCTCTTTAATTTTGAAATATGCTATTTTTTGTCTTTGTTTATATATCTAACTTTATAGTTAGAATTTATTCCAAGTATATGTACATCCTGAGATTAATAGTCAATAGACTATATGAATGATAGTGTTGGCCTGGGATTAAAATTATTGAGTTAATTTACAAGTCATGCAAAACAATCATGATGAAAAAAATGTTTCTGTTAGCCTTATTGTTAGCTATGAAATACATAATATTTAGACATTTTCCCAACAGCTCCACCAACATTTGTAATCAGTTGATTTCTTGATGGGCGCCATTCTTTCTGAAGTGAGATGGAATCTCAATACTGTTTTAATTTGCATTTCTTAAATGACCAGTGATATTGAACATTTAAGAAAAGCATTGTCATTATCAAGCTTAGATTATTTACAAGAAACTACTTTATCTCAGTAGAAAATGAAGCTTAACATATTATGAAGAATTTAAATTTTGCTTTTACTGATATTCTTTCACCCTTTCTTAATTCAAACATATCTCAAAGGAATATTTTATGTTTAAGAGAAAAACAACTTGAGTCGTTTGTTAGAATGGTGAGATGAAGAAAATCTGCAAAATATTCTGTGTGCCCAAGATAAGAGATGCTCAACGTTACAGATTCTGGGTTTATTTAGTGTTTAAAATAGCTTTTCCTTTATGTATAACTTTTGCTCTCCCTTAGTTATTGATTATGTATATGACTTCTGTGATTTTGACATGAATTTATGTTATTTGGAATAATAACTTTTTTCTCTTTCATAATTGGTTACGTGATAGTTATATATTTCATTAACTCTTACATAAAGCAAAAGACTTAACTTCTTCTTTTCCTCAAATAGTTTGAGATATTTTCTAAGTACCTTGAAAACTCTACATAGATACATCTCCATGATTTTGAGTTAAATTCAATTATTTCCACTAAAAAAGCATACTCCAATTTGGATTACAACTATATGGTTTGAATATTAGAGTTTTGACCCATATATAACTCATAATCCATTCGTCTCCTAAAACCAATGTGCCCTAATTTACATTTCAAAACAGGGTGATATTTTAAAATTCTAAGATATTTCAAAAACAGGACACAACTGAACCAAACTCTTTCTAAATTAAAAAAAAGACAGATAATTTAAAATGAGCAACACTGTAAAGTTTAGATGCAACCAAAGTAAAGTAATTTTTCTTTCTTAGAGAAATATATTCTTTCATAACAAAATCATTACCATGTTTCAAAATGTTAGAAACTATAATTCTGATATGCCATAGAATTCCCATGATATATAATCATTTATCTGGTTACAGTATTAATGAAATTTTTGCTTTAAGGTGTGCTTTAATGAATAAATTGCCTTTCATTTGAAGAAAGATCTTGGATGACAAGGTATTTTTTATAGATAGAATGCATTCATGGAAAGTAAAGTTTTAATAAAAATATTCTAAGAAATGTACTATTTATCATAGTCTCTGAACATGGTCCATGATACTTGGACTGCTGCCCTCTCATATTGTATCTAAGTATTAACCAGAATAATCACTAGTTTTGTTATAGAGCAGACTAATCTAGAAAGCCACATGTGCTCCAGTGACACATTACAGGGAGACGAAGCCTTCACTATGAATTCCTTTTTTAATTTAGATTGCTTCATGAACCTAATTTTATTCCTTCTAGTTAACTTAAATCAGTTCTGTTTGCCAACCCATACCTGCCAAATAAAACATCCCAGTGAGATGTCTAGTGTACAAGCAGAAATATTTGGCCTGTTCCTGGAGAACTTTTGCTCTACACCATTTATTTAGCCATACTAGCTAATTAAAGTGTATAAAATCTTTACTAAGACAACATAGTTCAGGTACATGAAAGGAGGAAGAAGAGAGTCAATCCATTACTATAACCAAACTGACTTTCAGAGGCACAAATCTTTATCAACCTGTTTTCTCTGCCACTGTCACGTATTCCCAGACCTTTGGCACCTGGCACCATCAGATCATCTACTGGTTTACTTAAGCCTGAACACTTTCCTTTCCAAAGTCTTGAAGTTCAAGTATACAATGAATTTACCATACCTTCCAGAAGCTTTTCACTGTAACAGAGTTAGTTAGTGAGCACAAACTCTTAAAGAAAAAAAGCAAGGAGAAAATAAATAACAGCTCTGACATATGATTGTATTACCTTATAGGAACATTTTACATGTGGGAAATAAATTACAATTAATAAATGATCTAGCACATTACTAAAGAGGCAAATGAACATATTCCACTCTGATTAGGTTTTCCAGATGTGATTTAAAGGAATTGCTATGTTCTGTTCAGCCTTGAATAATTGGTCATGAAGGCTCATGGTTGGGTGAGAAGAAGTCACCTGTTTTGTGCATACATATTACTAAAGAGTTTTAATTAGGTTTAGCCTTTTGTAAACATACAGGAAACCTGTATGTTCAAAACTCTCCGATGGCAAAGCTACATGCATGTCAATGAAATTCATGACAATACAATGTGAATATAATTTTTGGTCTCACCCCATAACAAACTTATTTTCCTCAAATTTATTTCCCTAAAATGTTGTGTTCTAGTATTGCAGTGAACAAAGAAAAAATATGATTTCTTACTATAAGATATAGGAAGAAATGCAGTTGCTAAAATATTTATGTATAGCAAGCATTTTTTCAATAGAAAAAATATTTTTTAAAAGGTGATTAAAAATGAACAGTTTGCACAGCAATTAATTTATTGTAAAGATGTTTTCAAATTCTAATGATTTCTTCATCTGCTATGCTAATTTCAACTCAGTGAAAATCACAAGTTTATCTCAGCTGTAGCTGGTACAGCAGTTGTAGATATAGCCACAACTTTGGAGGATATTTGAAATGTGCTTATGTACAGACAAAGGCGAAACAAAGGGACATAAATCTACTCAAGCATTTAATTTCTAGATATGGTGATAATGATGTCTCTGTCATGTATTTTCCTATTTTAACATCATTGTAGGTTCATAATGTTGTCAATGCCCAGAACAGTAGAAAAATGCTTAGAGTAATAAATGGATAAAATTTGTGATTTTGTTGTGAATAAAACTTCATCAAAGACCTGTAAAACATAAAGGACTTCTTTGATACTTAATTCTTTGCCCATCAAAACTAATAGTACTTTGTGTGGTATTATTAGACTTGGAATAAAAGCTACATTTTTAATGAAAAGTATTGGGGTTTTAACTCATAAGGAAACAGAGAGCATGGTAACAAAAACTTTCGAAACTTAAAAACTGGTATGTTATTACAAAAACTGCAGACTTTTTTTTCCCTGAATATGACCAAACTTTACTATGTGAACTAATGATTTAGAAAGATTTTTTAAATTTATTTATTTTAGTTATTTATTTCTTTTGGTACCAGGGATAGAACTCACAACCTTGTGCCTGCCAGGCAGGCGCTTATGCTACTGAGCTAAATCCCCAGCCCAAGATTTAGAAAGATTTTATTGAATACTTGAGAAAAATGTATTCAAGGAGAAATGGTGCATTTTTGCAAGTACTGTCTTTTACCTAAGTGATTGTAAATGTCTCTTAATACCAAAGACAAATATGTGTTCTCAAATCTCTCCATCCTAAATTTTCCTTACATAAATTAATATCATTTGATTACTTCTTCCTCTTAAAATTTCCAAAATCATGTCCACTTTTGTCTCAGTGTCACGGGTACTCTTATGGCTGTACAACTTTATTAATACTGTTCCCCCTACTTGCACCCCAATCGTTTTCAGGGCCAATAGGCAACATCTATCCAACTCGAATATTACACCTACAAGGAGGACATGTCTCAGAATATTTTATTATTGATTCATTTAGATTACAATTATGAGATTTCAGCTCGTTTTCTCACCTTTTAGCTGTGTATATTTTAACTCCCATGCATTTACATTACAACCATTCCAAAATCACGATGTATGATTAAGTTATCCCTATGTCCTGAATGCCTACACTAATACCTTACATAAATGTCTAACTCATCAGTTTCTTAAATGTCTCAAAAATCTCCCAAAGAATATGCTAATTACAGCTCATGTTCATGAATAACACCACAACTCAAGAAATAATAAACAATGATGTTGAGGTACTAGGTAGAATTTCTGGAGGAAAAGACAAAGAATATGTTAGATCTACCCAGATCCTTAAATGCTTCACTCTACTGCAAGATTTTCTAACCAAATAAAGCAGTCAATGGAAATAACACTAAAGTCTAGCTCAGAGATGCCACATGCTATGCCTGGCTCTGCCATTTCACTGTTGCATCATGTGCTGCAAATCCAGGGGCTTTCATCTATAAATCAGAGATTTGACCTAGGAATCTAAAGAGATGATAGTTACAAATATATTTGGCAAACCATTAAAGAAAATGTTCTTTGAAACCAAACACATGCAGTCTTATATTCAAGTTGTCACTATTTAATAGCAAGTAAAAGATACTGTTTCTACAATTACAAATATATGTATCCATACTATTATACATATATAATATTATTATATATTATATATACCATTATATATATTTAGTACATACTATTATACATAATATACACATAACACAGAATATTATGTAAATATAGTAAATATAGGGTTATATAATACATGCAAATATATTATTATATATAATAGTATCTACCGTGCAAAAAAATTATGTGCATATATAAACTTCATGTTTCATGATACTAGCTCTAATGAAGAATATACTAGGTACAGTAAAATAAAGATAATAACATTGATGCTTTAAATATTTCTATTAATGATTTTTTACATGGATTTAATTCTTAAAATGACTATATTTAACTGATCAAGTTAAATTTGAAATTCTCAACTTCCATCTTAGCAGTTGATATGTCTCCTAAATCATTATCAGTAACTCGACTGAAACACTTCATTCTGTCCTCTTAAAACAGACAATGTCTAGAACAACTTTATTTTAGCACCTAGAAAAAACCACTTAGTCCAAAAAATTGGTTCCTACTAGAAACCAAACATAACTGGGGGAGGGGTGTCACTGCATGTAACACCTTAGCATCATAATGGAAGTGAGCATTTCATATTCTAATTTGTCTAGGTAAGTTGAACCCCGCCAAGTGTACTTTATAACTGCTTAATATTTCCTAGTCATTTGAATATAAATAGGCTTGTCAAGAGAATTTGGATAATTTTTTTATTTTTATTTATAAGCAAGCACGTTTGGCAGGCAAGTTTGCCCAAGATCACCCAGCTTTAATTTTAAATTTCAAAAGCCTCACATTTAATCCCTTGAGCTGGCCTGTACCTTGCACCATCTGTTCCCATGGTTTTGTTATAACAGCGAGCACCTGCAGAGTTTTGCAACATTTCAAGCTGACTGTGGATAAAAATCAAAATAATTATAATTTTCATGAAGTAAAGACTTTCATTCAGACACTACAATCCCATCTAACATGGATTTTGGAGAACCAATCTTGCTCTTAATGTGTTTCATATGGATAAGCACAATTTATTTCCATTTTGTTTTTGTGGACGATCAATCCTTTAAAACATATATATAATCAGTGTGGAATTCTGACACTTCAGTCACATCCTGAAAATTCAAATAATCATAGTAAATTCTTTCCTCTTAAATCAGAGCTTCTTGTGTTTTGACTAAGCAAAGTCATTAGCTAACAGCAAAGATGGAGTTACTCTTCAGTTGTTCAGACTTTTTGTTGCTTTTTATCTCCTTGTGTTAATAGCAATAAGATATCCCCCGATGTTTTCTTCAATGTTTCTCTGCACTATTCATGTGTGCATTACTCATTAGAGACAGAAAGAGGAAAGATAATAGGAGTGTTTACTTTTTGCGTACATCTTTGTGATAGAGAAGTAATCCATGTAAACATTGAATTCTATACCAGAAAGTCTGAAATTTTGTCAGATTAATGCTTTCTACTGCTTAAATATCTCACCAGCAGTTTGACCATCTACTAGTCACTGGAGAACTACTTTTAGTATGAAGAAAAATCATTTAAGGTGGATATCAAAGTGTCAATATTTTGCTACTTATGGTATTTTTGAAGAAATTTCTGTGAGTTGTCAATTACAATTAACATTTAATTTTATGTTTTAACAGTATTATCCTTTTATTTATACAGCATGTCCAATATTCTTTAGAGTCTTAGTTTCAGTTTAGTTAGATTTCATTGATTATGAGCAAAGTATGATACATTTGATTTACTTTTTCCAGATGTTCAAAAGAAAGAGACAATTTTGTAGTTTATTAACATATTTAAGACATGACATGGTGTTGTTAGAAAAGTAAGACTTGTATATCAATAACATTAAAGTTTATACGACTTTAGGGTTACCTCCCACAAACTATAACACATCTGAGAGGATACCTCTTGACTGTACCAACTTTGGTCTTGGGATAGAATATAATAGCCACCAAAAGTGAACTGCCATTTCACTAAGAATAGAAAGGATGAGTGTGGAGAGAGCTGTACAACATCAGGACCGTGTAGAAATTTTCATGCCCATGGTATTTTAGTAATAACCCTAATGTCTGAGAGAGTGAAAGCAAGTATCAGAAGGAAATTGATGTGTTCAGAGAATCGTCAGAAAACATACTGCTCAACAAATTAAGCAAGAATTAGAGGCAGCAGACTTGTAGCTGAATGTATGAGAGACAAGCATGGCAACACAAAAATATTTGCAGAAGAGACATTTTATAGAGTGTTGAATATCCAACATCAATCAGAGCTAATAACTTACAAATTTCAAATACTAATTTTACCCCTCCATTTGCTCTCAAAGCCTCCAAGGCTTGAAAAAATGATGTACTACTGTAACACAAGAAATTTTATACTTTAATTTAATTAGAAGTTTGAATTTGTTTTGGAAATCTTTCATTGACCATTTTACTTCAGTTACTCTGCTTATAACCTGTAATTTGAATAACAGCTTTGATTCATTGTTTTTTAGGACATCAGCAGACCACAAAGTACTGTTTTAAATTCATGCTTTTTCACTCTTCATACAAAAAAAAAATAAGTGTTGTTAATATATTAGAGTTGCATTCTCATTAGGGCAGAAAAATAAAGACTATTGGTTTGAATGATCCTAAATTTTAGATATATGCTAATGATTATGTCATATGCAAAAGTCATTTCCAAAACATTGGCCAAGGAACAGAAATTTGGCACAAAAACACAGGTCTTCTGAATTATATGGTCAGAATATTAGAATTATTAGTAAATTGGGAGTAAGAAGACTTGAGTTATTGTTGTCACTTTCTATTTAACAGCTGACAGACCTTAAGGAATTAAGATTAGAAGAGTCACTTAAACACTTTGGGTTTCCACATCTTTTGAAACTGTATTACAATATCTGATTCTTATTGCTCCATCTACTATATTCTTGCTCTCCAAGTTATGCTAGCTAGTGACTATATTGATATTACTTCATATTTTTTCCCTAAGTTTCCCAATTGAAATGTGTTTCCCTGGGGCATTTTCTCATTCGTCTGGATTTTTTGCATGTATATATGAATGATATTTTGTTTCATTTGGCTTTTTAAAAAAATCACTGATTAGTTTTTATCCTACTGGACCAAAGTGCTTTCCTCATGGAGTATAAAGCATTGTTATCTTTGTTTTACTAGCACTAATGATACTTCACTAATTGACACTCAAGCAGTCATCTTGGAAATCTGAAGTCTTTATGAGTTCAGAATGCAATAGCGAGTCATGGAAAAAATAACAGAAGGACAGAATTTGTGCATAAATGCACAACCACCTCCAAATATTCCCTAAAAATATCACAACTATAACTTCACCCTCACTATAACTCAATCTAATTCAGTGAAATGATTAATGGAACCACCATGTGCTTACTAGGTTAACAAGTCAAGCCCAGTGTACATTGGTGAGAGCTGCAGTACAGCTGTTTTACTTTGTCCACATCTCCTGTTTAACTCTCAACACCATGAGGCTATTTGCTGTTGACTTTTATATCCCAATCAGTCTAGTACATCAAACCAGTAAAAGGGTCATATGAGCGCACAGATAAAATATCAGTTTTTATATTTAATGAATGAATGCTTTATTTAGGCAAAATCTAAGGATATGACATACTGAACGATGGGTATATATGTAGAAAGCCATGGAATATGAACAGGAGAGCTAGAGAAGAGTCAACCCTAATTTAATGAGTTGTTATCACATAATGTAATTCATTGGTTATGATAAAAACATGACTGTTAAGTCTTTCATCTGAAAAGAAATGAAAAGTGATTGTTAAACTTCCACAGGTCTCAAAGCATATCCTTATTATTAAATCTTGGATTGTGTAGCTTCCCCTTGAATTACTCCTTATCTTTGGCCTTCCATTAAGTTGCCACACATGTGAAGCAGGCACTTCTTGAAACTTTGATGAAATAAGAATAATAATTGAACCTTAATATTAAATACATTTTGCTATATGTTTTAGCTATGAGTTTTTGTAAGGATAGGCTCTGAATACTTTTAAAATTCTAATTTTCATTTTGAAACCAGAAAGTAAAACTTCTATCTTAGTAAAATGAATCAAAACAGTCTTTTCTTTAATAACTTTTTTAAAACTTACATTTATTTTATGTTTTTAATTTTCCCATAAACTGTGAGATACAATTAGCTAAAAATGAAGGAAGAAACAATGAAATGAAAAGGAATAATCTATGAGTTATTCTAAAAATTTTAAAGTGCTTTTTAAATGAAATTGTTATGTAAAAGAGAACCTAACTCTGAAACCAAGAAAAAGATGGTTCTCTATTTGACTCAGTGCCATTTTTGTTTTTTCCTCTTCGCTATATTTTTAAAGCATCAAGTCATTTAGTTTATAAGAATATGATATTAATAACAAGCTGAGTTTTTATTTTATGCATTTATCAAGTTATAAATTAAGAAATACATGTTAGCTTGAGTTCTTAAATTCTTCTACCCTAAACTTTGAATGTTGTTAGGTCAGTCTGGAGAAAAAGAGGTATTTAATGTCATACCACTATGCCCTCCAGAAGTTCTACAAGTTCTCTGGCTAACTCTTCCTCTATAAAATGAGTAACAATTCATACATGTTTTTTAAGATTAAGCAAACATAAATAAAAAATGATTTAAATGTACCGAGGACATCCTGAGTTCTTAGCAAATGTAATTATTTTGCATTAAGTAACTAAAACCCTTAGTATCTTCTTTGAAACAAGTAAATATCACTGTTTTTGCTTCTTTTACTTCACTTTACATGTAGGTAAATTGAGTTGATACAAATGAGAATCAATTAACATCAATAGGGATACAGTCTCTAAATCCTTACAACCTTAATAATTTTGAAATTTCCTCTTTAAAAAAGGTTTGAAAAAAAGAATTGTCATTTTTCTTTAACCCTTATGTTGTGCCAAGCAACATACTAGACTCTTTTTTGTCTTTCTTATTGACCTCACTACCACCTTCACATTCAGGAGTCAAAACAACTGAAGCTTCCAAAATTTAAGGAACACTCAACTAGATGACAAGTTATGCTACCTTCCATAGCAAGAAACTTTCTTTGTAAACATAAGCCAAATTGTGTTACCTCGCTATTCAACACCTTTCAATGGCTTTTCCCACTGCATTTAAAAAAGCATCCAAAGACCTCACCTAAACACCGCAGTTGCTCTGGTCCTTACCTTTCTCCTTGGCCTCATTTGTTATCAGTCTTCTCCTCATCACTCTTGCCATTTCGATATGCCATCTTGGTTTGTGTCAGATTAGGAACCTAGAAATCGCTCATGAGGATTCATGCAACCCCACATCTCAGCAGATATGGTGTCTATTCATCATTTTTCTCACCTTCATTTCATCCACACGGGAAAGATTTCCCTGTCCAGCCAGTCTAAAAAAGGCCCTTAAGCTCTGAAGTCTGCAGTCTTTCCTTAACAGGTCACCTCCTTTTATTGTCTTCAAAGAAATTTTGAGATCTGAAGTAGCCTTACCTTTTGAAAATTCTTGTTGTTTGTTTATCCTGACAGAATAGGTTTCACATTAGAATAAAAGCCAGGTGTCTCTATTTTTTAAAGATGAATAAATATTTATTGAGTGAATCAATGTATAGAAGCCTTGTTCATTTAATTATAGCATTACTGATCATGTGAAAGTCCTTATCAGCTTGACTTTGTTCATATACGACCGTATAGAAACTTTTATCAAATATTTCCAATTCAAATTCTTTAATCCCGGGCCAGTGGCACAGTGCCTGGCAAGCATGAGGCCTTGAGTTTGATCCCCAGTACCAAAAACAAAACAAAACAAAACAATTTTCTCATCCCATTTAAATCTCATTTAAAATTGTTACTTTGAGAAGTGTAATTCACTAATAAAATCAACAAATAATACAACTACAAAAATTAAAATCCTTAAAATAAAAGGTTAATTTTCATAAAATAAAAGGTTAATTTTCTATCATGCCTTCAGTTTGTCTCCTAAATTATTTATGCTATTATAGGTTGAATATGTATAGCATATTTAAATTTTAAGAATATAGGTGTTCTTGGTCTTAAAATTGATGCAGTTGTAATCCGTGAGGAAATTTGGACAAATAAATTTCTTTGAATTATTATTGATGACAGTTTTAAAGGTAGAATATTTTTAAAAGTCTGCTTATTTAAGCAACAGAAATCCTTTGGATTGATATAATTTTTGTAATTGATATAAACAATTTGTGTTAACACAAGAATTTGCATTATAAAAAAGACATACTTATTCATTTTTAATGATTAGTGCTGGTCAAAACTACTAACCACTGTAAGTGTATCTTATAAAATTAAGGCTTAATAGGGATCAGCATTTATATTTAAAGAAATAGCAAACTGTAATTTCAAATCCATTTAGAAAATAGCCAATATAATATATCTCATACGGTATATTCTCAATATGAAGCATTACAATTTTAAAGAAACCCTTCTACTTCCCTATTTTTAGGGTAACAATTTGTGTACTAGATACTTGGAAATGAATTTTGAATTTGATTATTTGGAGGCATTGCATTGATATTAATTTTTGAAAAACATATTTTTATAAAGTTCTGTTTTTCTTGACATAGTATGACTGCTTTTTATACTGAAATCTTATGATGACTTAATATCAAAATGTGGTATTAGGCTAAAATGTGCTAAAATGCTTCTGCTTTATCAGAATTTCCTTTTGGAATTTATTAAGAGAGAAAAATGAGTTTTGGTAAAAATAATAATAAGAAGAAAACTGATGCTTTGCTGTTTTTGGACTATAAACACGCTACTTTGGTTGGTTATAATGCTACCAAATTCACAATACTTAATTTATCTAACCTTCGGATAGTGAAGGAACAAAGGTAAAAATAACAGGCTAGTTATAAACTAGTACTATGGTGATGACATTGTGAATTATTTAAAAAGGGCATATTCAATGTGACCATAGAGCCATCAATCATAATAGACATTGATGAGAAAAAGAGGTTTCAGTCACTTCCTATCTGCAAGGAGAACAATTCTATCTCACAGGTAGCAATGAAGTGCTGGGTGACCTGATGTCACTTGCATTGTTGCTCTACCCTTTGAACGGAGCGAGTAGATTTTCTCAATATTAGAATCGAATGAGTAAATAAATTCGCAGTTCACTGACACTCTCCTTCCGAGTGTACACTTCAATTTGTCTAACAATAGAGAGGACAGAAAAGCAGAAATCTCTTAAAGCGTGGATGAATTTTTTATGGAATGTTCAAATCCAGCTGCAAAGGATGAGGTTTTAAATAGTAGCAGACACTCTTTTACAGGGAGCCCCAAGAGACGAAATCTTTTGGAAATGTTTTGTATGGAGTCTCTTCCTTTCCGCATACACATCCATAGCTTTTCTTCCTCTGAAGCTCTGCTTTAACTAAATTGTTTCGCTTTTGAGTTCATGTTGATCTTTGAGATGCCAAATAGAACACATCCTTTATCTTTAATATACGGAATATAGTAGAATTTCAACTTTAGAGAATTGGAATAGTTTCTAAAGTGCATAATTGTGATACTGCTTTATTCGTCTACTTCATTCAATAGGAAAATTAGGATTGCAGGAGAAAAAAAGAATTTGCTAGTTACAGAACTGTAAAAATAACAAACAACTGCTTTATTCTGCTGAAATATTCAGAATAATTTCATTGACTAACTCCTCCATCTCAGTTTTCTGAGTACTAGTATTGCTTGTATTAACCTGTATTATCTAAAATTTTGATTACCAATTCCTACACATCATAGAAACTTACAAAATCCTCCAGCATTCATGAACTACAAAGCTAGAAATATGCGTATTTTTACAAATGGTAAATCCATGATCTCCGAGTAGCACATTCACATTTTGTGACATACATACAGGAATAGTGTATATACTTTTTTGCAAAAATTCTATTCACGTAAGTGGATGCAGATAAACAGGTTTTCCCTTTGTACCTCTATCCTTCCTCTCCTTCTTCTGTCCACAAGTTACTACCCTACTCTATTCAAATAGATGTATGAAATGTGCCTATGGCATGGTTTCTTGAGGCATGTACACTAATCATTTTTATTCACATTTCCACTGTAATGTATTCTGGAAGTACATTCATCTTCACATAACCTCTGAAACCACTTTAAAAATGTGTACACTTAATTGTTAATAACAGGTAAATCAAAGGTAAAAGATAACTAATTAATTTTTTGGCTCAGCTTTATTTTACTGTTACTGTTTTGAGAAAATATAACAAAACCCCATTAGTGTTTAAGGTAAGCCCATGAAACAACGTAATATAATGCAAGAAAGACATTTAATAGTGTAGAGGAATGTTAAATTACTAATTAACTCCAAGTTACTGTATAAGAAAGCATAGTAATTTACAGGATTATTGCAATATGCTGCTTGGATTGCCACGAGGGTCAGCTAGGGAGCATTTCTTTCTGTTTCTCCCCCTTAGTGTGGTGGTTACTGTAAAAATCTTCTCACATTAAAACCCACTGTCCTACCCACAGTTCATTGCTGCTAATTAGCAGCAGTTGAGATTTCACTAGCAGTCATTTTTTTCTATGTTAAGCTGCCAAATGTTACCAACTGCTCAAGATTCTCTGTGCACAAAGTGTCCAGCTGCCTGGCTTGCACCACTCTGCTATGTCTTTCAGCTGTTTCCTGTCAACTTTAACACCTATGCAAAGAAAACACTAATCAAAATATCTGTACTGGCTTTTGTTATCAGAGGGAAGGTTATCAAAAGTGTTCTTGACACTTTGTGCTAATCATCTACTGGAAAAAAAATCACACACACACACACACACACACACACACACACACACACACCTTTTCATCTAAGTATCCATTTTAGACCAGTGGATCTCTAATACTTAAATTGCTCCAACATCTGCTGTGTCAAAGTCAAATGTTTTCACATTCTATTTAAACTTTTATTTAAGCAATAAGGTTTGGAAAGTCATCTTTTAGATTTACCTAAATATATAAGAAGAATGCCATAACTTTGATTAATAATTGATTAAATAAACCATTCCCACATCAAAGACAGGAAGAAGAGCTGTTCGTTGAAAGGCTAGACTATCAAATGGGACTTTGTTGTCTTCAACATTGCTTTCAGAACTACAGCATTACTGAGTAAGAAGAACATTAATTTTTGAGACCTTAAATAGTCACATAAAATCAAATTGGCTCCTTTTCTAGTTAATTAAACACTGATAGTGTTAAAACACTATAATTTTAGAAATAATCACTCAGCCTAATCATTTCCTGACTGTTTCATTGGCTTTATGACTAATTTATATTTAACCTTCTTGGGAACCTAAGATCAGAATGTACTTTTTTAAAAATTTCAAAGCAACTGTCACTGGTGTCTAATATTGAAAAAAGGAGAAAAAAAATCTTTAAAATGTTTTAAAATTGAAAAGTGATGTATAATGAATCGTACAGTTTATAAATTTTAGTAACAAAGTTAGCACTGTTTTCCTAAAATTACAGAGCAGTACTTAAGTATATAATTCATTTGTTCTGATTTTCTATTTGTTATGATGTATTGAAATAATTATGCATATAATTGTGTTTCTATATTTATCAATATTATTATTATAATTAATTTAATTGGGCAAGAAAACTTGAAAGAGGACAAATTTGGCCTGTATTTCTATTTGATATGATGTTTTAAGCTCTTAGTTGAAGTAATATTGTTACTGAACTTATTCTTACTTCATTTGTACCTGAAAAAACAAAAGATTATAAAATTTATCTAAGACATAAATATAAAATTCACTGTGCTGACAGGAATGAATTCAATCGGGCTATGATCAGAACTGTGGCCCTGGGGTAGCACAAAATGAGTGTCAACTGTATTTTGCTCTTAAATTTCACAAATATTACCAATAGGAATTTAAATCATTACCAAAAATAATAGGAAGAGGATTTACAAAAGTACAGAACCTTCAGTTTCAGAACCATAATTTTACTACTTAAGAGCAACTATCATTTTAACACTTTTATTAAAACAGAACAGTAAAAATTTATTCAATATTTAAGCTTAGGTTTACCTGAGAGCTATGTAAATATTTTTGTTCCTATAGCATAACTCTTCCGAGAATTATTCAAAATGTATTCAGATAAACTTTTTAATGAAATGCTTAATAGGATGTAATAACTATGATCGCTATGATTTATCTTTCCCCTCCTCCCTTCACCCTATGTACATCTGCACTTGGAGAGAGACAGTCGGTAGAGAGGACAGACAGGTTGATTTTTAATTTTTGTCAATATAGATGATTTTACAGTTACTGGTAATAAAGTATAGAAAAAGAAATTATCTAAGGCTATATAAAGTCAAAGAATGATTCTACTAATCCGATTGTTTGATTCTCCATTAGCAAATGGAGACCTCTAGACAACAAAACACAGCTTTGCACAGACTGGTTTACCTTACTGAACCTCCATAACTCAGTCCACAAACTCAGGACATGTACTGTTGTAACTCTGTGTGTTCTCCCTATAAATAGGAGGACAGGGAAGTCTTGTAAGCTTTGGGCAGGTTGCCCATCTTGATACAGTAGGGTCAGACTCCAGGAGTCAGTGCTAGCCAGGCTTGATCTGATTTCTTCTATATCAAATGTGGCAAAAGAAAGAGTTACGTAGAATGGACTTAAAATGTGGTGTAGTCATTTTAGAATGATAGAATCTTATCTTTCCAAAATACACCTAGTCCATTGGATGGTCAGAAAATTATCCTATGAAGGTAGGATGAGTTAGGAGGGAGATAAGTGTTTGACACTGATGTCATGTAGTCAATGAAATTTCACTGTTGATGCCTGTTAATTACATCATCCCTTTTAATATACATGTCTTGTAAATTTGTTTCTGCTAAACACTCATGTGTCAGAAATAATTTTCTCTGGGGCACTATTAAAATGTGACATATTATTATTTTATGGACTTTGAAGGGAAATAGAAAATAATTAAAAATGGCTACTACAAAACTAAATATGTGTGGCATGAGGAGCCTAGAGGCTGACATTAATCTCTGGTTGGATTATTAGAAATGAGCTGTGAATATGTAGTCTCTAGGGGGAAAATACTACTAAATAAGCTTTAAATGTAGTTCTAGACTTGTTTCCTTAAATAATCAACTTAATGCAATTTTGTATTTACTGCAATACTTTTTTCCATAGAATAAGTCACCAAGTAGCTACCAAGAACCAAATCAGGAGAAACAATTCTGATTCAACATAAAAAAGTAAATAATAAAGGTACATTGCCTTAAAAAGGTGCTGAATGATGACCATGCTGATGGTGCCCATGAAGTGTGAAACACTTACCTGGTGCTCACTATTTATTCATTGTTCTAGTAGTATAGATTTGCTATTCTGTGCCAGATACCAGCCTAGGTGCATGGAAAAAAAAGCTATTAATTAACACATTAGGCAACATTTCTTTTTTCTTAAGTTTAAATTCTAGTGGAAGGAAAGAAGAACAACTGAGATACAAAATTCTACTACGGTAAATATTTTAATAACTCTTTCATGAGCCTAATACTTGTGCTATGGAAACATAAATCAGATCAATGTGAATACTACAAAGAAGAATGGAGAAGTTAGGTGTCAGGGTTCCCAGTTAAAGAACTTTACCTTAGTATGAAATTGAGTTAAAGTAATTGCATTGAAATAACTAATTCAGAAAGATTATGAATAGCAATTCTAGAAAAAATTGTAACAAACAGAATTTAAAGTGAGAAAAGCAACTGAGAATGCGTAAAAAAATGATTTCAGCTAGAGAGGAGTGAACCTGTTTGTAGAAATTAGGTCAGAAACAAAATCAATGCACAGAAGATATTAGGGTTTAGAATGTGTTATGATTTAGATTTAGAATACCCTAGAAACCTCATTCCTAAGAAATGTGACTTTTAGAAAATGATTGGATCACAGAGTACTATAACAGACTTGCTGTTAGGAGGAAGGGCCTGGTTGGAGGCCAACCACTGACACTGTGACATGGAAGTGTGTATCTCCTTCCCTGGTTCTCCCTTATCTCTCTCTACTTTCTGTTTACCAAGATATGATCCTCTTTCCTCTGCTAGACCCTTCCACCTTGCACTTCCTGTCTTCAAGCCAACCAACTATGGATTGAAGCATCTATAAAATGTGAACCAAAATAAAACTCTCCTCTTTTAAATTGTAGATGTCAGGTATTTTGTAACAGTGACCAAATGATGACTAAGGTAGATCCTAGTGACCTGCATTCCATCTTTAATCCAGGACATCAATTTTATTTTGTTTCTTCTTGACCACTTCAAACATATTTCCAATAAAAAGAGGCACTTTCCTTTGCTCCAGTTTCCCTGAGAAACAGTTCATTTCTCTGATTCTTACTGTTTTATTTTTTATCTTTAGACAGAAAGTCGAATGTAATCAAATGTGTCTCTCTTGAATCACTTATTTGAACACTCAAATCTCACCAAGGATAACAGAAGTCATAATTTACTATGTGTAGTTGTTATGGATTAAAAACTGGTCAGTTTAACACCAGCTGAATTAAATTGGCATGGTGCTGAGTGTAGATGGCCCACTTGAGGAAAGTTGCCAGCATAAAAGGAGATTTGGAGAGGAAGAGTGGGCATTATGGGTTCCCCTAAGTGTTGTTTGGAACTGTTGGTTCTCCTGGAGAAACTTGTATGAATTGGAGGGACCTTGTTGCTGAGAATGGCTGTGGTTCACTTTGGAGGAGCTCTGGTCCTTACGTTGAGCATCACTTCTTGGCTCTGGAGGGGAAGATGTGTGCTGTGTAATCTCCAGGAGAAGTTGTCACACTGGTTTCCTGATATGTACTCGACTGTTCTTATCGTTGGAGGAAATCAGAACCTCATTGTCACTGTGGATGGCTGTGGTACTTTTCAGGGGAGCCCTGGTCCTTATTTTGAGCATTGCTCCTTGGCTTCTGCATAGAACTCTCAATTTACTAGCACAGTTCCTTTATTCTGCTGGCATAGATTTTCTAGCTTCCACTGCTTTTCTTTGGGCCTTCTCAGCACAGATCCCTAACA
Source organism: Dasyprocta punctata (assembly GCA_004363535.1). Lineage (NCBI taxonomy): Eukaryota > Metazoa > Chordata > Mammalia > Rodentia > Dasyproctidae > Dasyprocta > Dasyprocta punctata. The sequence goes on from RJWM01000434.1 coordinate 175,160, forward strand.
GTCATTGTTGTGGGCTCTAGGCCTCCAGTTGGACTCATGAGAGTCATGGTCATGGGCTCTGGGTCTTCTGCTGGACTCATGCAGGACATTGCTGTGGGATCCAGGCCCTTGGCTGGATTTTCTAGGACTTTAGTGTTGTGGACAGAATTCCTGCACTTTCTTGTATTTAACTCTGGGTGACCATCATAAAATAATGTTATAAATTCTGTGTCCTGTATATAATTGTTCTCCTTGCAACCCCTGACTACAACAGTAGTCTTAGTGTTCAAAACATCTAAAACAAGACAGATAGTTTAGAGTAAGAAAATACACATTGCAATGTGAGTTGCAAAAACACCAAATCTTTTTCCTTTTCAAATTTTGTGGACATGGCAATGTTTTTCATAGTTTTACCCATTGTGAATAAAATGTTGCACTTTGCATTTGAGAAGAAGGAGTTCATTTAGGTTGGAAAGGTGAGAACTGAGAATAACTTGCCTGTTTCTTCACTTCAGGCCTTAGGAGGAAACCAGTGGTTGAGGTTTGAGACACCACCACATCATAGTGCCTTTACACAGGAAGTAGAGAAAACCTTAAAGGAACAACTTCTAATGAACACTCTCCTGTTTCCTAGACAAACCTTACAGTCTGAGGTGAGAGTGTGAAGTGGGAGGATGGTTAATATCCTATTGCATGAAAAGTTTGCAAGCTAATTGTCCAGTCTCTCGAATAACTATAAAGATACCTCTCTTCTCTCATAGGGTACCACAAGTAACTTGATATACTTTTTCAAGTCTCTGTAGTATGAATTTTAAAAAAATAATTTAGTGTTATTTATAGCAAATGCTACTAAGTACAATTCAACTTTTAATAGTTGATAATCCCAAATTATCTGTTACTGTTCTGAACTGTTATTTAGCTCTTTGTTTGAGTATTCAGAAAGAATTTTTAATTTCCTTTTGGGACATATTATTTTTATTTTTTATTTCTGCTATTAATGCAAAAGCTTGGTAAGTTGCTTGAAGTCTTACCGTTGCTCTAAATTAAATTTAAAGAGTCTTTGTGGCATATATTATACTCTGAAATCTTTTACTTTGCATTCAGGGTCTTCCAGCTGACTGAATTGGAAGAGATAATTTTTTTCTTAAGGTCAATTGGTTATAGACAATAACCATAGATACAAAGTAGTTTCACACCAATATCTAGATTAGAGTTTGATTAAATAATGAGGTACTATATACTAGAAAACTTGACAAACCAAATTAAATCACTTATAGGCTTACCAAACTGCATTTCTGACAGATTTTTTTTTCTATTTTCAAAGAAAGGCACTAGTATATGTAGGAATTTATGATGAAGACTAAGATAAAATCTTTACCTTGGAGGAATTTACAGTATCGTTAGAAGGGTGGCGCTTCCATCACCACATCTAGACCTATGCTAAACCCATTCAGTTATTGCACACCCTTAATCACCTTCACAGACCCCAGTTCAGTGATCTCAGAAGCCCCACCTATGATCACATGAGGCTTTGGGGGGGTGTCTAGATACAAGCCATAACACTGATTAGTAGAGGTATAACTTCAGCAAATTTGAGAGTATTCCTTTGAAGCAGAAGAGAACAAAATGGTGTCTACATAAGTACCGACCATGAAAACTGCCACTCTCTCAGCAGCCAGCTTGACTCTGGGCACATGTATCCACCTAAAATACCATTAGCATATTGTGTTTTCTGCTCTGAAGTGAAAAAGAATTCTGCACAGAATGTTTCTAATACAGAAGATTTTGCAGTAGAATAAACTAAATATGTAATGAAATATATTATAAAATAACTAAGTACATTTTTGTTAACTTTGTGCTAGAAATTTTTGAACAAACAACAAAAGAAAAAAGACCACAAATTGTTATCATTTTAATGTTAGAAAAGTGTACTACCTACATTGACCTTAAAGATTAAAACCCACAATGGATTTCAAGTTATAAAATCTGTGCTATATATGATTTTAAAAATATGTACAAAGAGTTTCATTGGTTCTTGGAAGTTCATAGTGTTTGACATGTAGTTTCAGCTATATGTATAAAGTTGCTGATGATTTTTAGTATTACTAACCTCATCACCATCTTCTGAAATGTCACCACGAATAAGTTCATATATTATGGTGAGTACCTATGGTTTACCATCTCCAAATTTTGCCTTGCAATGTTACTTTCAATGTTCATACCTCATCCAAATAAGATATCATTTGAACTACTGTGCTGAACTAAATGAGGAGTTGTATAAGCACAAATTTATCTTAAAATGTGAAAGATGTTTTAATTGAAGAAAATAATACTTAGTATTTTAACAAAGGCCCAGAAATTATAAAACCATGTGTACATGCGTGTGTATATGTGCAATAATGGCATAACTATTCCATTTTCATATTTAGATCCTTTACATGTGTGTCTGCCTTAAAATAGTAATAAATAAAATATGAATTTAATATAATCAATTTATAACAGAAATACATTATGCATCATAAGCTTTTAAGATAATCAAAGAACATTGTTGATCATCTCATTTTATAACTTCTTTCTATAAAAGAATAAAATACAGTTTCTTAGATGTCAGTGACCTGGTAGAGGAATGCTGAGACCTCTTAGGTCAGCCAAGCATAGAACCCAAGTCTCCTGACTCTTACTCTAGACCTCTTCACAAGTTGCAGATTCATCACTTCCACTGTAAAAGATGTTGGCCCTGTAAACTCTTAAATTGCCAAAGGAGGGAAGGTAAACTCATAAAGCAATGTAAAAAGTGATGGAACCCAATATGAATTAAAGATAGATAAATTTGATGCTAAACAAAAATTTCTCCGAATACATGTTTACAAAATTAATTTTAAAATATTCAATTTAATTTCCAAAAAAGTAATAACAGTGCAATACGATTCAGTGGTTTTAATACTGAACATAGTTCCAAAAGGAAAAAAAAGCATTTGTTAAATTCTAATATATCTATATGCCCGTATTCAATGCAGCATTATTCACAACTTAAGGAAGCAACAAAAGTGTCTATACACAGACAACTCATTCTATGCACAAAATAGAATACTATTCAGTTTTATAAATAAAGAAGAAAATACTTTTCAGCACCATGAAAGAATGTGGAAGATACTATGGCCAATATAAATTGCTATTAGCCAGCCTCTAAAAACACAAATAATATGTAATCTCACTTGGATGTAGAATCTGAAAAAGTAGAACTCATAAAAATAGTACATTGGTGGTTACCTGGGAATCAGGGATAGGAGGAAGAATGAGTTCAAGAAACATATTAGATATAATGGTGATTATAGTTACCAATATATCATATAGTTGAAATTTGCTTAAGGAATATATTTTATGTGTTATTTAAAAAGTTTGTGAAGTAAAATATATATTAATTAGTTTGGTTCAGTCATTCCACACTACATCTATATCAAAACATTTTTGTGTACCATAAATACATAAAAGTCTTAGTTGTTAGTGAAGGGTATGTATATTCAAATTTAAATCAAAATATCTTTCAAAGTTGACTCTCTTTTCTTAACTGTTAAATGGAATCTGAGAGCATTAGGTTAACAAACCTGCAAATGCAAGGATTCATATATAGAAGTGCTTTGTAATCTGTCGAGTTTTTCAAGTGTGTATGCCTGTGTGTTTACAAGTACATGTACATATGGCTCTGTGTTTGTCATAATTTCCATTTTCTTGACTGTCAGAATCTAGTGGGATGAAAAGAAAGCACATGTTCATTTAAAAAGTAAGAATGCAGATAAAAAAGAAAGAAATAATGTGCTTTCTTCAATGAAAGTGGATTTAAAGTGACAGATGACTACACTTACCAAAACAACAAACTCTGCTTACCATCAGGAAAATAAATAATTCTAGGAGTTACAAGTGGAACAAATACTTAAATGTTTGTGTGTTAAAGAGCTTTGTACTCTAATAGATGGGTGGCCTTTAAAATTTGAGCCTTTTAAATTCCAAAGAAATCTATGTTTCCTTCATTTCTGTGATCTTTGTTTTGTTCTTTACAAAATAAAACAATTAATGTAGTGAGGAGCAAAATTACAAATCTGCAAGAGATCAGGACTGGGAGCCAGGGGACCCAGGTTTTATTTCTGTGTGACCTTAAGCAAATCACTTAATTCTCCTGGGCTTCACCCCCATCACTTCCAACATGAAGGAGGTCTAAGGTCCTTCCAGCTTTAACACTCAGTGACACTATGATTCAAATTCAGTTTCTTTCTCACAATATTTGACACTTTGTGGACACATTGTCAGAACACTTCACACATCTTTTAAAAGCCATGGCAAAGGATTATTGGGTCATTAAAGCCGAATTCTAAGAAGAAGTTTTAAAAATCTCTCACTGGATATTTATTATAGCAATTATGTTTGTACTTTTGAATTCATCAATGAAGACAAGTAGATTGATCGATCAGATAGATAGACAGACAGACGATATATATGGATGTTATAGACCAACTTCTAAAAGAAGGTCCATAGTGTAAGGTTCATATGAGCAATAAAGCTTTGTGACACAGGAATGTGTAACAAAAATGTATGCATATTCACTTTCAGCCCTTATTTCTACTTAGCTAATGATATAGTGAAAAACATATTTGGCCTCATTTCTATTTAGTACATAAAAATTAATAAAAATTCTCTATTTGTGAGTGCTTGTCTGTGTATCATATTCATATGCATATATAAAGATAGAAAAATTTTTATTTAGCTAATATATGTATCATAATGGTTTACTTTATATATTTCTGTGTCATGTTTCTTTTCCACAATGAGCATGTAACTATCTAATTAAACACTAAAAATTATAATAAAAGTTAAACATTTCTAGCTATATGCAAAATAGTACACTTTTCTTTTGTAGCTGTTACTTCTTCCTTTCCTGAATGGGGTGTGTGTGTGTGTGTGTGTGTGTGTGTGTGTGTGTGTCTGAGTATCAGTTGCATCTCATTTTTCTTGAGCACTGTGTTGTGATATTTTGTTATGATATGCCACTCTGTGTGAATTATTTTCACCACCAGATTCTCATGGCATTGTGCTGCTGATGGCCTAGGCAGTTATGACGACTCCTTTAGAGCTTGATACAAATAACCAACTGCAGCATTCATGCCATTAAGTTCACCACCACTTCTTGTTTTGGAAACAGAAGAACAGCTCGTGCTGTTGTTGGCAGTTGTTATAGTCAGCAGTTTACCCACCTCATCTAAGCTTGAACATATCATTCTCTAGATAATTTAGCATCTCTTTTTTTCTCCTCTCCTAAACTGAATCAATATATTCCTTAGCCTTATTCAGTCACAGTCCATATTCTATTCATATGCTTTATTCATCCTAACACATTTGACAATATTTCTGAGTATGTGTGTGCAATTATGAATCATAGTACTTTCTAATTTGATGCAGAAGACTAGCTTTTATGTTCATTCTACAATATTAAATTGAAACTCCAACATAATTTTAGAATTGTCAGTTTTTTTTTAAATACAGCCACTATCATACCAATGTGGAATAGAATCAGAACATTGACTTCTTAATTGTGTGTATTTATCAAATGTAGAACACAAGCTGGTGATTGTTCAAGAGACTATGTTAGAATCTCTGTGCAGGATATTTGGTTCTTATACTGAATTTTGGCACAAATGAATTTAAACCTTCAGAGTGATAGTAGTTTGCCATTTTCCTAGAAATATATCTTGAGAAAGAGATTTCCCTATTCCCACAGATGAATCACTGTAGAGTATTTTTGTGAAGAAAGAAAGATGTATTATTTTCAGCTCTCCAAATCATAGCAAATGAGTTTAAATTTGTTAATTGATTTTATCCATTTTACTTTGGAAAAGTAAATAAAGTGCAGTAGAATAAACGAGCCATATACTTCCCTCCTGCTGAATATTTTAATCTAAACTGGAAATTAATGAGGTGATTAAGGGAAAACTGGTGAAAAGAGAAAAAAAGAGGCTTAACTACTTAATAGTTAATCTGGATGAACATCATTTGGTGTAAACATTTTTTATTCATTTGATGAAAAGTGAGAGTTTTGTTCCAGAGTACACTCCCTCTGAGCACCACCTCCTAGTAGGAGTTCTCTGAGTGACAGTCTTGGGCCAAGGTGAACAGTTCCCTGACACCGTCTCAGCAGGCCTTCATTGTTGCTAGGCCTGCATGGCTTGCACCTGCTGGAGAGGCTTCTCGCCTGCTGCCCATCCCTTGTCCCATGGCTACCATGCTAGCATGAAGAAAACCAAGCCAGGATAGCAGAGATTCATCCTTGTGAAGTACCAGGCTACAAGTGAAGTGACACAGACATCATTGTCAAACAATACAATTTCCCTTTCTTTGTGGCAAGGTTAATCAGTTAATTCAGACAATCCTTCCCACAGTAATATGACTCAATTCAATCTAGAGAGTCAAATCCACGCAATTGGTACATAATCCCAAGAATAGGCAGAGGACTAGAGCAATTACCTGTACCTTCACAGTCCAAAAAATCTTTCACATTCAAAAGCTCCCATGTAGAAATGTTAAATGTATTATGGCAGCTGCAGTTTTTTTAAATTACTATTGCTATTAATAGCATTAATTGCTAATTCTATCTTAAAAGAAAAATAAAACTGAAAAAAGACAAACTTTTGCCACATGGTTATGCCAATGTTATGTTTTATTAGTTACTAAGAATTATTTCAAGCCTTTCTTTATGCTGCAAGGATCTCCTTGGAATAAAACGTTTGCTGGCTAATGTGGAACTGATGCAGCTCTTCCAGTCAGAAGGTCAAACTTACTGAACCTGCTGCTGGAGCCAAGTTCAGAGAAAATGTATGAAAAACACTAAAAGTAAAACCATACAGTGAGCTATAAATACTCATAAATACATGGAAATTTATAGTTCATTATGTTCCTGTTTTGTCCTCTATGCCAAAGTCAAAAAGCACACATAACTTGGTTTTAAAAGAAATTTACTGTGCACTGGGAAGCAAATCACGTGGTGGTCCAAAACACCGCCAGGTCTCAGCAGGTCAAATAGATGCTGATTGCAGATTTCAACTGGGTTCATCCTACCCAGGTTTACAGAAGAACAGTAGGCTTTGAATGTAGGTTGTATGTGCATGTGTGCGTGCATGTATAAGTGTGTGTGTATATGTTTCTTTGTCTACTTTTAAGTAGACAAAGTCATAACTGTCAGAAGCTATTTTGCCATTCAAATAAATGATAGCAAAATTGTCAGAAAATTTCTCAGGTTTTCTCATTTGATAAAGTATGTTAAAATATTCATTAAAAAAGGAACTAGTTTATCTGTAAGAATGGTATAAAGTATGGATTCTTTATGGGAATCTCAGATTCATCAGTTGAAATCCATTTTTAAAAACATTTATACTTTTAGCATAATGCTTTAGTATTACTTCAAATGCTGTTACTCTCATTAAAGAGCATCTTATGAATTTCTTTTAATTCATTCTATTTAATGAGTTTATTTTCTGCCTTCCAAAAAGCTTCTTGCCATGCAATTAAAAGTGCTTAAACTTTTAATTGCATGGCAAATTTGAGGAAATATCATATTGATGTGGCATAACATATAGGTAGAACTTCGCCTTTCAATTTTTGGTTTGAAAACTAACAGTATTGCCAAACTTGAGAACCTGTGAAAAAAGAAGAATTTCAAACTCCCTTCCAGAACTATCAAAAGAGAAGCTTTTTTCAAATGACTTTCTGGTAACTGCACACTAAAGTTTGAGAAGCACATTGCTAAAACAGTAGTTTGACTAGCAAAGATATAGAATACCAAATATTTTCTTAGTAAAAAAGCAAAGTGTGCTTAACATCCAGCTGATTAAAGTGAACCATCCTAGTTTCTGATTATTCTATTCAGAATTATTTTGCAGGGAACTAAGTACAATGTTTTAAACATGATGCTTCACTTCAAAAATGCTATTTTACAGGATTTAATTCCTTGCCCAAATATAATCTAGTGTATTTTCTAGAAAGTTGAATTTTGTTTTATTTACACAAATTAAATTTGAACCTAAACAATCAGTACATGATACATCCTACCAAGTAAATATTCTTCAGATTTCTTCTTTAGCGCTATTTTGCCTCATAGATTTATCTAATAAGTTTTGTTTTGTTTCTTCTTGCTTCTTTGTCAATGCAATATAGTAACATTACCAGGTAAAACATTCTGCTTCATTTCTTAAAGAACTGTGGCCCATGAATAGGAAGAACCTTTCTTCAGTGGAAATTGCACCTTTCTAGGTCAAGTCAGAAATCCATTGCCCCGGTCCTGTGAAGAGTTGCCTGGAAGACTACCTAATCTGATACCTAATTTTGTACAACAAAGGCCATTAATCTCCAAGTCTCTAGATCTGGTTCTTTTGAAGAGTTATAAACACACCTGCTTATTTATCCTCTCCAGAACTATTTTGACAGAAGTAAGATCTACACTGTTCCGGCCATATCAAAGTCAAATCTGAAGTTAACCTACACATTGTCTGTTCTCCTGCCACTCATGACTATCCCACTAGAAATATTCAACGTCTCTTTCAAAAATCAATTTTAAGAACAAAATTATCAGTTTATGGATATATGATATGTCATATTTGTCCATCAAAACCACTTCATTTTTTCGCAAATGTATTTTATGAGCCACTTTATAAATCAATGTTTGAAAAGTTTTTTTCAGATAAATGTATCCTGAAAATTATGTGCATAATTTCAAGAATTTCACTGACCTTGAAATATCTACTCCAGGAATCTAGTAGTACTACTCTGCCCTAGCTACATATGCTTCTTCAAATTCTGGGCAATATTCTCAATCCTTTGTATGCACTGCAATAGATATGAACATGTAAAATATCACTAACAGGAACATCTTGCTTCACCTTTGATATATGTGTTTACCTTCAAAATTGTTCTTTTTTCAGAGAAAGTAAATTCTTAGGCTTTAAAATTAAGCACTCTGGAAAAAGATTATAGATTATTTCATTAAAACTATTTTTCCAGATGTCAACTAGTAACACGTGAGTTACATTTCTTTGATTTCTCAAATTTTGGAATGGAGATATTAATCCAAAATGTTTGACACCTTTGTATAAAGAGTAACTGAAACAAATGTAAGTAATGGTAGCAGAAGATGGAACAAACCAATGATAAAACAGTGCAGCAGGCTGGTGTTCGCTACAGAGTATAATAAACGAATTCCATTCATCAGTTTATTACTATCAAGGTGGTAGGGAATTATGTCAATGTTTATCATGATCCTATTGATTCTAGATTAATTTTATAATTTAAATTTATTTTACTTTGGTTAGCATAAATTAGTATCCTTTGAAAATCCAGTTTTGAGCATTGTTAGAATGGAGCATATCACATGAAACACCAGTCCTTGGCAAACAAAACATAACACTTATGGTACAATTTCCATTCTGGCCTAATTTTTCAGCATGTGTTCTCTGTTGTATGCTAGCTTGAAATTAATTAAGAATATCGTATAATTTGATAGCACTGAAACCATCTGACCCAAGAAAAATGCCTGAAGACCATTTCAAGAAAGGAGTTTCTGATGTGTTGTAAATAGTAGGTGAGCAATATGGGTGGGAAGCGAGTTTTCTAGAATTTGTCATAATCATGCATTACTATACAGAACCTCTTTTCCTCAGACCTTTTAAGGACTCATTTTATTACACTGAACATTGCAATAAAACTGTCAAAGATACTACTTCAAATATAGACTGTTATTAGAAACACTATAACCAGAATAGGGTAGAGATAATTGTAAACAAACCTTGGGGTTCCAACTCACACAACTGAAATGTTGAAGACATTGTAGTTAAAAGTTGGAAACAATTATATAGCAACCAGAAGGCAGTTAAAACTCTGTTGAAAAAACACATCAAAACTGTTTTCAAATATTTTAAAAACTGCTTAGTAGAATAGAGATGAAAATCCTACTCTGTGGTTCTAGAGGTTCTAGAAAGATAAACACATGGGAGAGATATAATATAATAAATATACACATAAATACATAGAAATATAAACATAATAAAAGCTTCAGAGAATGTAATTTCTCATCTGTGAATATATTCAAGACAAAGCCAGGACAGGGAACTGAGTAAGAGACTATGAATTATCACGTGACAGTTCATGCAAGATTTTGTTTGCCAGACTCACAATTTTCTGTTGATATATATCAAGCAGTACTTTAGTAAGCTACTCACTTATTTTTTTCCTGATGATATTCCATATCATCATTTCACTGTGCATTGTACACTCCTTTTCTCTAATGGTTACAGTCCTGATCTAGCCTTTCCCACTCAGTGATCCCATTATTTTCATAAAACACAGAACCCCATTCCATGGTGGTACACTTTGCTGCTGTGCTTTGTGTGCACAGGACAACCACAATTTAAATTTTCAATGATGATGGCAATGTTTCCTTGGGCTCATTTGATAAATACTGAAAGAAAGTTTAGGTGGGTCACATATGATAGACCTACGTCAGTCTTCCCTTCTTTCCTAACCTACAGCATCCTAGGGTTATGCCACCAATCATAGGTTCGTTGATTTAAGTCATTGTTTAGCTCAAATTTAATTGACAAAAAATTGTGTATAATATACAACATGATGTTTTGAAATATGTATGCATTATGGAATAATTTAAGGTAAGGTAATGAACATGTATTTATTTCATGTTTCTTTTTTGTACCTGCTAAAAACACTTAAAATATATCACTAATTTTTAAATTCACAATGTATTGTTTGCATTAACTATAGTCACCAAGTTGAATAATAGTTTCAAATAAATTTTTTATCTGGCTAATGGAATTTAGTATTCTTTGATCAAAAATTTAATCCTCAGCCCTTGGTAACTGCCCTCCTACTCTCTACTTTTATGAATTTAACTGATTTTAGATTCTACCTAAAGTATGTTAACGAAGTATTTATCTTTTTTGACATATTTCTTATCATAATGTCTTCCAAATTCATGTCACAAATCATAGGATTTTTCTTCGAGGCCAAGTAATATTCCATTGTATATATGCATCACATTTCTTCACCTCTTTATTCTTTGAATCATATTTAGGTTGGTTCCATTTCTTAACTGTTGTAATTTATGCTGCAGTAAACACAAGACTGCAAATTTCCCTTGGACGGATAATTTCATTCTCCACCTAGAAATATCCCAGTAGTGGGATTGGGAATTCTGTTTTTAATTTTTGAAGGAAATTTCATACCATTTTCCATGACTTCTGCATTTTTTCACATTACCACCAACAGTGCCCAAGAATTTCCTTTTCCACGCATCCTCACCAAAACTTGTCTTTATCCCTTGAAAATGGCTATTCTGTCAAAAGTTTTTGATATCTCATTATGGTTTCAGTTTACATTTTCCAAATCATTAGTGATGTTGAATTTTTTTACATATGTGTTGACTCTTCGTGTGGTTTTTAATAAAAATGTCTATTCAAATCCTTCACCCTTCTTTTCCAAAAATTGAATTATTTTCTTGACACAAAGTTGAGTTTGTTATATATTTTTAGGAGAAAAATGGCAACAACAACAACAACAAAAATGATAGAGACAAAGGATTTCAAACCAAAATCATAAGAATTTGATAATGGTTGTTATATTGCATATTGTTATCTTCAAAATAGTTGCTCAGGTTACCAGATACAGGCCTGCAAAATTGACCATACAATATAATTTCCCTTTAAGCAGTTTCCCTTTTACTATATTTAACTTTTGGATTTTGTTTACTATTTCAATTTCTTACACTAACAAGACAATACAGTGTTTAAACATGTGAGTCTGATTTATTTCACTTAAGAATATGGTTTCTAGTTGCATCCATTTACCTATAAAAGCCTTGAGTTTATCTTTCTTTATGGCTGAGTAGTATTCCATTGCATAAAATTATTGCATCTTATTTATCCATTCCTCAGTTGATGGGCATTTGGGTTGTTTCCAAGATTAAATGTTAATTGCTATTATTGCTGTTGATGATTAAACTTATTGTCCTATTTCACAGGTTTTTTTTCATGTTGTTGGTTTTTTCATTTGTTTTGAAGACAATTTTTAACTTGATTTAACTTATTCCTATTGGTGCCTATTTTTATTTTTTGATTCCCTTGCTTTAGGGTCATATAAAAAATTAAATCCCCAGACCAATTCCATGGAGCTTTTCACTTATGCTTTCTTGTAGCGTTTTTTCTTTATAAGCACACTCAAAGGTAGTTAAACAAAAAAAAGATAAGCTAGACCTCATTAAAGTATAAAATGTCTATCCCATGAAAATTCTGCTAAGAGTGTAAGAAGACTAGACTGAGAGGAAATATTTTCAAAAGACATATCTGATCAAATACTTAACCAAAATGTATGAAGATAGCCATAACTAATAAGAAAATGAGCAACTCAATGTAAAATTGGGCAAAAGACATAATCAGACATTTCATGAAAGAAGATATACAGAAGGCAAGTGAGAGAGTATGAATAGACGCAATTTCAAATATCATTAGGTAATTATAGACTAAAACAACAGCAAATGCCAGTGAGAATGCAGAACAAAATAAACTTTCATTCTTTACTAATACCAACATAAAATGGCACAGCCACTTTCAAAGATAGTTTTTGAGGGCTGGGAGTTTAGCTCAGTGGTTTAAACGCCTGTCTGGCAGGCACGAGGTTGTGAGTTCAATCCCTGGTACCCCCCCCACCTAAAAAAGGATAGTTTTTGGTATTTTCTTATAAAATTAAATACAGTAGTACCTCAATTCACAAATTTAATTCTTTCTATGATTCTGGTTACAAACTAAGTTAGATGAGAACCAAATCAATTCATAGATTATACTCAAAGTTCACCTATACATGATTCAGCAGTTATGTTTCTTGGTACTCATAGTAACAAAAAAAAGTTGCAAAAGTACTTGCACTCAGAAACAGGTCCATAGAAGTTTACAGAAGGTTTATGTATGTTTATCGAAACCAGAAAGCAACTGAGATGTTCCTTAGTAGGTGTATATATAGACACACCGGTACACCAAGACAATGCTATATCTCATTTAGTGTTAAAAGAAAATGAGATATCAATCACTGAAAAGGCAAAGATGAACCTTAAATGTGTACTACTAAGTGAAAGAAGTCTATCTGAAGAGCCTACTTATTGCATGATGATTCCAAATCTTGTGACATCTTACATATGACAAGCTATGCAGGAAGTGAGGAAATCAGTAGTTTCTCGGAGTTAGAAGAATGGGAGAAATAAATCAGGTGAGTACAAAATTTTTATACATGTATATAACATATTTTAATTCTTTTTTATGACCCCTTTCCATTAATCCACTCTCTATCTCTTGACCTCTTTCCTCTTCTTGCAAAAGAGTAATCTTTCTGTTTCCTTATATCTATCTTTTTTATTTATTTATTCTTTTGGTTTTTCACTTCAGAAACCCATATGACATTTAACTTTCTGGGTGTGATTTAGTTTAATATTATGGCTTCAGGGTGCATCTTTTTTCCTACAAGTGATTCAAATTTAAACTTTTTAAGTTACTGAAACTACTCAGCATGATACTGTAATGATAGACACATGTTATGATATTTTTGTCAGTATCTACAGATTGTCATTTCATGACAGTGAACCCTAATGTAAACTACAGACTTCCTGTGATAATGTTGTATCACTGTATGTCCACATTGCAATAAATGTATCACTTTGGTACTGTGTGATATGTTACTATTAGGGAAGACCCTATGCATGAGGGGGAAAGGCGAATACTGGAATTCTATAATTTCTGCTCAGTCTTACTGTGAAGTTGTCTGCAAAATAGTTTTTTTAAAAAAATAAAAAATCATTCCGCTCCATAGTCTTTGCTCTAAGTGCAATTGTCCTATATAATTCTGGAAAAGAAAGTATTCTCAAAATATATCGCCTATCAAATTATTCAGCAACCTAAGGACAGGGTCTAATATTGAGGGTGTTTATCTTGGGTTAGAAAAGAATTTCTCTAAGTCGAAATCTCAGCAGGAAACACACAATGTATTCAAAATAGTGGGACTGTTTTAAATATGTAGAATATTTACATTGTTATGGTCAGAGTTAGGATCAACAGCAGATAACATATCATACAGACTCATAAAAACAATAAATTGCAGTATTAGCATACATAATCTTAAAGGAGCAAATGGTATCCACTATTATAAGAATATGGTAAGACTTATAACCATAGGGGAGAGGTGTTTAACTGGCTTTGTGGTCTTCAGCAGAGGAATATAACCATTAGTGAACTGCAGCTTGATGTAAGAAGAAAAGGTGATACATTCCCCTGTTTCTTTTTACTCATATTGTAATCTCCTTCTAACATTTCCCAATTTCAAATACTACTCAAGAGCAAGGAGTTCTGCATAGTTTAGTACAAAGTTTCTCCTCCAGTGTTTCTTGTCCCAGTGAGTGAATGAAGTATATTGGAGTCTTTTTCTCACAAGCTTATACCTAACCCAGTGCTGGTTATCACTTATTCCATTTCCAATGCACCATTATAGTTCAATGTTTAAGTTTTTTCTCATCTGGATTACTTCATAAAGATCCTAACTTGTTCCCCATATCTAATTTGTTCTCTTTATGCTATTTTCTGAACAATGTTCTAGATCTAGATGATTTCTAAACTTAAAATTCAAGCATATGGTACTGAATAATACACCTTTTCAGGACAAAATAAAACAAGTAAAATTGTTTTATAACCATTTTTGATCTGGTACTTCCTTTCATCTCTGGCTTCAGTTTTCACTTGTTTTTCTCATATTGACTTTGAATATACATACTTCCTATAGGGTCTGCTAAAGCATCTGCTTATTCATCTTTGGGTCTTTGTACATGTTGCTCCTTTTGTTTTGAGTAATCTCTTTTCTTACTTGAATTCATCTTCACATTTCAGTATCAATAGCACAGTTTTCTCTCACCCCTGAAATTAAACAGGTTTGATTGTTATAAACCATAGCTCCCTGTAATCTTCCTTCCACATATATTTATTAAAGTTGGAAATTGTTAACTATTTGAGTAAATACATCACTACATGTAATGGTTTAGCTCTAGACTGTCCCCAAAACTTTATGTGCTCATCAGGAAACCTTTTGGAAGGTGATTGGATTATTGGGACAGTATAGTTGACTTGTTAGTAGGCAGGTCTGGTCCTTAGAGGTGGTTACTGTGTGCATAGCCTGGAAAGGTCTATCTCCCTTGCTGGTTTCTCCTTTCACTCGCTTTGCTTCCTGTCCTCCATGTCCTAAACACCTCTTCTCTGCCTTGACTCTCTGACATATTATTTCTTCTTTGGAGCTTGAAGGTCTTTAACTGAAATGTGAATTAAAATAAACCTCGCTTTCCCTAAATTGTGGCTGTTGACTGCTTTGTTCCAACAATGCAGGAAATAACTGAGACATGTTGTTATTAAAGCAATATATCATTTAGCAATTTTTATATTTCTTTTATTTTTTATTTTTATTGATTTATTTTTTGCAATTTTTATATTTCAAGCTAAAGAAAAGAAAAACAGAGGCAAGGGTGTAATCTGCTAATTCATAGAATTTAAATGTCTGAAATTAATATTATAAATATTGTTTGACCAAGACCTCAAGTGATATAAATCCCTTTCATGGTTCTGGCCACCTTATCAGAAATGAGTCACTCCTTTAACAACACATTTTCCCAGCAACTCCTTGGTCTATATAATCTGTTATTTGGAACCAGTGGTGAAATGAGAATACATTTTGGGAAAGTTGGGAAAAGAAAGCAATGATAATAAACCAGTATAATTTGTTGATACTGAAGCTCCAGCCAAAAGCATCTTACATCTCATTATCTTAGACTCTGGAGTATGCATATTCAAACAAATCATCTGTAGAATATACAGATATTCATCATATGTTCTATGCATATTTCTATGGCTCTACAAGAAATTGCCACAAATGGTAATATAAAAAAAATTGCTTGCTCTATGATTTTACTGATTTGAAGGGGAGCATGGATCTGAAATCTATTTTAATACACCAAAATCACGCTGATGGCAGACCCCTGTGTTTCTTCTAGATGCTCTATGAAGAATAAGTCTTTTCTAGCTTGTAAAGCTGCATTTCTTACCTTCTTTGAATCTGATATCTTTGTTTCATCAAATGTAAAATAATACAAATATATCTCTTCTGTCTTTGGATGTCATAAACAAAACTGGAAAATAGTAAATATCTGCAGAAAAGAATAGAAAATTCAGGCAATTGTGTCACTCTAGGGAAGAAAAAGCAAGCATCAAAAAAGTTTAAATTAATTGAAATTTCAAGAAAAGATATATTTTGTCATCATTTAAGTATAATTGACTTCTCTTTCTAGTTAAAACTAGTAAAGAAACTATTGTAAAACCAAGATATTTCAGTCAAATGTTTGAACTAATGGAAACCTAGAATTTTAATGCTCAGAAGCTTAGAGGATTCTAGTAGCAGTCTAATTGCCCTTTAAAATTCTTAACCTGTTTAACCATCGTGATGATTACACAAATTATCTCCCCAGTCATCATTGGGAAAATTTTACCCCTTTCATATGCAGTAATATTGTGCATGTCAAATTCCATATGACTCAGTAGTATGTCATTTTTATAATAATCTACTCAACTGATTAAAAGACACAATCATTTACTGGATACTTTTGTGTTTTGGGGTACTTTTGTATTTCGGTATTATGTGACTTTTTTTCCATCTCATTTCAACTGCTCAGTATACAACAGGCCAAATTATTGTGATTTTCTGGGTTTATGAGTGTACAATTTAAATTTGTAACATTATGACATTTTTAGTTTGTCTTCCATGCTTCTTTTTACCCAGTCTCTATGCAGACATTCAGATTCAGTATAGCTCTCTGCCTGGGTGAAACACAAGAAATGGCTTGTAGCTATGTTCTCAGCTTATTACATGTTCTAATTTTCATTTTCTTTGGAAATATAACTTGTACTGCAGGTCCAATTTTTACACTGATAGTACCTGACTTTACTTCCACATTCTTATGTAGTTACAGTAGGGAAATTATTCATCAATAAATTTTAATTTAATAATATGTGCTTTATACTTATGCATGGAACACAAATAAACATGTTTTACAAACAAGGAGAGGGAGAAAACTAACTGATGAGAATATAGATTTCAAAGCTATTTTTCCTAAAACGCACTTCATGTTTATAACCAAAAAATATTTCACATTAATTTTTAAAAATACAAAATAATATTAAAATGCCATTTCTAAAATTGAAAATAAACTAAAAGAAGAATCTAAAAATGCATAAATTGGTTGTGTAACCTACAAAGGAGAAAAACATTAATATCATTTTTAAGAAAACATATTTTGACAAACACTTAGATGTATTTTAAAGAAAAACAAAAGTAACAGAATAGAATTAGAAAAATCTTCAAAATTCTAAAGTCAATAATCATTAACAGATATATTAACATTGTTAAAATGAACAGTTGATATGTATATAGATTAAAAAATAAAATGATTACTAAATTACATTAATTAGAAAATACTAGGATATTTGACATAATGTAGTAGAAACGTAAATTTTATTTTATTTTATTTATTTTGAAGAGAAAAAATAGAAATGAACACAAAAGAATTTCAAATCAGGTTAACGGGAGAGTGACAATAATTAACACATTGCATATTGTTATGCTCACAGTGTTTACTTAGGGTACAAGATATAGGCATATGAAATGTTGTCCAAACAATATTAACACAAACCTTTCTTTCTAATGAACTAAAAGAAACTAGCTCTATCACTCTTAACTATCTTTTGTATACACAGTATTTTTTCCTTTCTTCCTTTCCCCTTTCCCACATCAGTTTCTCTTTTCTTTTGAATAGATTCTAATTCACACTGTTTATTGTACATTTTGAATCTTTTTTAATCATTCAGCTTCTTACACTAGTGAGACAATATGATGTTTACACATGTGGATCTGATTTGTTTCGCTTATGAGTATGGTCTTAAGGTGCATCCATTTACTTTTAAAAGTCTCAAGGTTTTTCTTCTTTATGGCTCAGTAGTACTCCATTATATTTAAAAAATATTTTTTATCTATTCCTTGACTGATGGGCATTTGGGTAATTTCCAAGATTTAACTATTACAAATTGTGCTGCTATAAACATGGATGCACATATATGATGTTTTTAATTCTTCTGGAAGAATACCCAAAAGGGAAACATCTGGGTGGAATAGGACTGCTAATCCTAGGTTTTTGAGGACTCTCCATACTACTTTCCACAGAGGTTACACTAGTGCATACTCTCACCAAAAGTGGAGAGGGATTCCTTTACCCACCACTCTACCAGCATTTATTATTGGTTGATTTCTGGAAGGTAGCCACTCTTTCTGGAGTGAGATGGAGTCTCAGTGTTGTTTTAATTTGCATTACTCTAGTGACCAATGATGTTGAACATTTTTTCATATAATTATTTACCATTTGTATTTCTTCATCTGTGAAGTGTGTGTTCATCTCAGATGCCCATTTTTGGACTAGATTTTTGAATTTGAGGTAACTGATTTTTTTCAATACTTTATACATTTTAGATATAAGTCCTTTATCTGAGGGACAGTTAGTTATATATTTTTTCCCACTCTGTGGGCTGGCCTTCCACTTTGTTGGTGATTTATTTTGTTTTGCAAACGCTTTTAAATATTATACTACAAAATTACTGTGATAAAATCAGTATGGTATTGAAAAAAAAAAAAAAGACCTGAGGATCAGTGGAACAGAACAAAAGATGTGGGCCCACTCAGTCACCTTTCTTTGGAGCCAAACATGTTCACTCCAACAAAGATAACATCTTGAATAAAGAATGCTGGAAAAACTGACTTTCCACATGCTGAAGACTAAAACTAGATCCATACATATCACTGTGCACTAAAGTAAAGTCAAAATGAATCAGATCTAAATATTAAAACAGAAACACTAAATCTGCAAGAGAAAATGGGTAGAAATCTTAAAGTCCTAGGTGTAGGCAGGACTTCATGAACAAAACTCAGACCTCATGGAAAATACTACAAAGAATCAACAAATGGAATCTCACTTTATTAGAAATACAAATTTTAAATACATAAGTAAAGTCTACCACTTTTTATTTGATTAAAAATACAAGTAAAAATTCATAATTGCATTTTAAATACTATGCATAAAATTGCCTTATTTGTTGAAAATGCATTAAAACAATGAACCACAATAACAATGAACAAGGAGAAAATCCCAACAATTCACATTATGGCCTCCAAATATTTTTCTCACATAAAGAATAAAAAAATATTGCAGAAATGGATTTCAGAACTGGATCAGGAAAAATACATGAACCTGAAACAATTTGACTGGTGTCATATAAACAGAAATAGAAATCAAATCAAAACATTTTGTTTCAGAATATGATCAGAAGTTGGGAATCAAAATGAGTAATGGCTAGAGTAGATTTAGAACATAAAGTGCATAAAATCAAATTCACAGTGATATTAATAAGAATTATTACTTGTAAATAGAGATTGCTAGCTCATCAACTCACCACTTAAAAACATTAAGGAAAAAATACCACAATTTGTTCTTTCCTATTAATAACTATTTAATAGTAAACAGATACTTACTGAAATAAAGTTCTTCTTATCATTGAATCATAACCAATACAGTTTCAGTGATAGATGCATCACCGTTTTTCACTCAAAAGAAAGAATGAATACTGTCAATGCTCAACAATGAAATTTGAAACTATAAACAATTTATTATTGGTGTAAAGATTGGTCTGATACTACTAGAATTTACAGATCAAATTTCTTCTTAGAATTTGTAAGGAAAGTATTGGAAATTTGCACTGAAAATGAGCATGATGAAACAAATTCAGTTGACCTGCATCAACTATTATCAACATATAAATGACATTTGTTATCTGTTGTCATTTAATTTTCTCTCAATATCAATTTTCTCTCAATGCCACTTTAATTTTAGAGAACCTCCAGGTAGGTTATTAATTTATTGTATATTTTCTCTAAATAAAAAGCATTCTTTTTATATTCTATTCACAGTATCATTGGAACTAAAATAATGAAAATGCACCTAAACTCATGAAAACCAAGTTAATGTTTATATTTTTATGATTAAGAAATTTTTGAAAAACTTTAAATTTTGATTCAGTTGAATTTTATACAGAAAAATGTGCTGATATGTTTTTTATTCTTTTTAGAGCCTATATATGTAGATCTGACTCCTTTTTTTCCTATGTTTTATTTTCTATAGTCTGGATACTGTGTGCTGGATCCCGCTGATGATATTAGCATGTCTTTTTAGCCTCTGAATCCAGTTTAAAAACTTGGTTAGTTTTAGGTTTTGGTTTTTGTTCAGGACTACTTTATTGATACTGTACATATTCATTAAAAATTAATATAGTATCTGTATGTTTGATTTTGTGAGGTCATTAGTCAATGATAATCATAAACTAGAACCATTAACTCCTTAGACATAATAATACATTCACACTTTATCTATAACTTTCCTCTTCATTGAATATCTAAAACTACTTTCATAAAGCCAAATTTTTAGTCACTGTTTGTACTGAGGTGCAAATTATATATGACTGTAGAAGAAACGCTTATTCTTTTTTCCTTAAACAGTTTTCCCCAAATATTTTAAAAATGAAGAACATTTTATTTAATTATAAACTAATATATTTCAGCATATCTGATATGTTGTGATCCACTGCACCTCAACTGTCGATTGATTCTCCTGTCATCTCATTTTTGATCCATGTTAACTCATTTAGGTTGAATTCCTGAATTTCATCAATATGAACCTGAACTTTTTAAAAATATATGCCTTTCTCTGAAGTGTAACAAACATTTCCACTTTCGTGGTGTATATTTTCTGCTCCAGGTCTAGAATTTAGAACCTACCTTTTTTATGGATCTACTGTTATTTTAATGAAGAATACATTTTACAACTTGCACACTGGTTGCTAAGAATGTTGGTGGTACCAGGCTAAATATCATTCCTGGTCTTTTTAGCAGAAAGAAAGTGTGTACATGAGGGAGTGTGTGTGTGTGTGTGTGTGTGTGTGTTTCTTAATACATAATACAGTGCTACCTTGATTCATGAACTTGATTCATCTCTCAGTTCTGGGAAAAACAGCTGCATTTGTATTGGTGGAAGAAAGACGACCACAGTCATATTCATCACCTGATGCAGAGTTGACAAACAAAAACAAAATTTTGATAAATGCTTCTGTTTGTGAACCAAACTGTTAACAAATAAAAATGTTCATGAACCAAAGTACCAGTGTAGATAGTCTGAATTTATTGACTTTCAATTCAAGTAAGACTTTATCTTTATTGTCATTTTTAAAATGCTTGTCCTTTAATTGCAATAAAAATCATGGTTATCAAAGATAAAATATAATTATAATTTTGATTTATCCCACAATGTGTACAAAACCATCTCAGGGTAACTGGATTATGGAATACAGTTTAGAGACTTCTGTAGTCATTCTTACCTTACCATTAGATATATACCACACCAGAAATATACAGTAAAATTAATGTATTTAACTTTGTAATTTATAAAAGATTCACATTGTTTCAAATTTAAGTATGAAATCTGTGAAATATCTACAATGATCAACCACTATTAAAATAAACTGAGTAGATAATACTAATAAATTAATAGAATGTCTCTTCTACTCTCTTTTCTTCCACTCTAAGCAATTTATAAACATTTAAAATCTCATATTTTGTTTTTTTCATGTAATTAACTCTAATATATAATATGTATGCTTGTGTATGGTACATGTTTACTTATTTACTTAATTTTTTATTTACTTAATTTTAGCATGCTATACAGATAATGCATATTCTATGGTATATAATATGTAAATATGTGTGATACTTCTACCATGCTGCATATTTATTTAGTTTTTTTAATATAACATCATCTTCTGAAAATCATATTTTAAATCTTTTTTTGCTGCATGGTGTTCCTTGGTTTATTTGACCAATCTACTACATAGACATATGCATTATTTTTTTTCTGTAAAAAAGTAAGTATATCTTCGAATTTTTGTCAATTTTTTTTCTGACATATTTTCACAACATAAAGAGTGATGAAAATATTCGCGACTAGCCTGGGCTACAAAGTGAGTTCAAAGCCAACCTGAACTGCACAGTGAGACCCTGTCTCAACAAAAGGGCTGGGAATTTAGCTTAGTGGCCTAAGCGCCTGCCTGGCAGCAGTGAGGTTGTGAGTTTGATCTCTGGTACAAAAAGAAAAAAATAAAAAAAAGTGCTGAAAATAAACATATGTGCCCTCCAATGAGATGAAATACAAAGCAAAGCACACTATATAAATCTGAATCTAGTCAAATTTCTAAATTTTCTAATTATTCTAATTTCTAAAATTTCTAAATTTTCTAATTATAAAATTGCAGTAAATACAGAGAAATACACCAAATCCAGAATGTAGGAAGTTCTACAAAGTAAATATCCATGATTTAAAATTAATCTCAGGAAGAAAAGGAGGAATAACTGTTACACATTTCAAAAGATTTAAGAGGCTTCGTTGACCGGTACAATACATTGTATCAATTTGGATCCTTGATTAACTACTAGTTGTAAAAAAATGGAACTCATCTAAAAATGTAGAAATTCAAACCAAGACAGATTACTAGATGATATTAAGAAAAAATTTTAATTTTATTTCATTTTTATAAAGCTTTAACTGCTAGAGATGCACACTGGCATATGTAATTTGAAATTACATCTTTGAATATTGTTTAAAATTCTATGTAAAATAAAAACTTGACATATTAACATGTATTGTCTGTTAACAATATATTTTGATTATTTGTAGATATATGGGATGAGCTTTAAAGTATTATCACAAAAATAGAAAAATACACAAAACTTGCAAAATATTTGCAGTGATTTTACTTGGGTTTTAAAAATTCATTATAATAGCTCTTCAGAGAAAATACAAACTATGATTCTTTGGGGCTACATGAAATATTATTAATCTCATAGATCTCATGAATCTGTCACTCGCTAAATCTTTGATATTGTATAATATTTGTTCTGAATTTCATTAATAATTTCAAAACAGATCCTTAAAAATTATTGCTGTAGTTTTTTTTTTTTTAATCTTTGGTTGGTTACAATGGAAATACTAACAAAAATGTATTTGGTTTTTTGAAAACTAGCAAATTGGTTCATAATCCACACATTTCACTGGATAAGTTATAATTCATTTGACTATGACTCAAACAGTTAAAACATCTTCACAGACAAGGGAAAAGCCAAGATCTTAACACCAATGGTATCGTGTTTTACAGCACAGCCTCTCTAGTGCCATGCTCTACAAATTAGATTCCCCAAGTACTTACCAATTACTTTTCATATTTTCTTCTGAAATGTTTGTGTCTCATTTATTTTCTTGTTTTTCCAGGTTATTTGGAGTTACTCAAAACATAGCAGTGTACAGAATTACTTTTTTAGTTACTTATCTATGTCAAATGAATTTATATTTCTTTTCTGGGAATTCTTCTAATGAAAAGTGGGTAATACATTTAGTAAACTGGTAACAGAAACTAGGTAGTTAGTAAGCATACCAGTGAATAAATCAATTCTTACTACCTCTGCTACAAAACATGTGTAACTTTTTTTATCTTAACTAGTAAGGTTTAGTAATTTTTTCTTGTTTTTATCACAAAGAGATATATTTATTTTCCTTCCTTACCTAATACACAGATGCTGCCAAGATAAATTCCATGCTGTATCAGTTTGGCCCAAATATTATTAAACAAACCTTTGAAAAACTGAACATGTTGCTTTCACCAAATATGTCAATAAATTGGAATATCAGTTTCAACAGACATATGCTTTCTATTTCTACAAATAATTGTGGGGGAGTTGACAATTAACATAGTTCTTATTTAAATTTAAATATTAGCAGTTGTCATAAAATCAAATAAGAAATAGAAGAATTTTCTGATATAGCAAGAGTACTTTCATTTTCTTATTATCACTATTTATTTAAAATGATAGTCTTATATTAGTAGACAGTTACATTTTTTCCCATTTCATCCTTTTGCCTTGAAAGTGAGAAGATAGAGATCTGTTAAATGTTTTAAAAAATTTAAGATCATAAGATATTTGATTTGGTCTTTACTATTTAAAGTTCAAGTTGAACTGTAATATTCATAATGTACTTTAGTAATAGTTCTTAAGTACTTGAATGGCACTGTTATCATATATTTCAGCTTCTTAAAATAGTACATGCATAGTCAGGTATTTATTTGTAAAAACAATCATTTACTACAAGCAGATGGTAGTACTACATCTTGTCCATATGTATGTTTGGGCAATTATTTATTAATAACAATTACCACTTACTGGAAGCAGACACTAAGATATTTGAATATACTAGAATTTTAGGTTTTCTTTCCACATTTTAAAATACAATGGAAATATCTCCATACTCATGTAAAAGAAGACAACCATGTTTGGTAGGATTACTAAGATAACTGTTAGAATACAAATGACTGGAAGACAGTAATAATTCATATCCTTTTTACAACTATGGACTTTGAAATACATAATTATTCTTACTTCACACTTTGTTTGACACTGTAAACATTAAGCCTGTTATAACTTGGTGTCTCAGCTGCACGTTGCAAGTTGGAGTAGACCATTGAGCTGTCCTCTTAAATATTATGACATGGGGAAAATCATGTTGTGCTTTAACCTATCAACAAAGGAGCAAAGCAATTACAGAGCTAAACAGAGTCCAGGAAGACCCAATAAAGAAAAATCCAAGAAAATTTGGTGAAAATTCTTAAGGGGCCTTGCAATGTTTAATTTAGGCCTGAGGCATGATTAATATTCTGATTCTAATTCAAAAGAGTGAACCACAAAGGTACATCTTTTGGGTATTTTTAATAAGCATAGTACAACATTGTGTGAATTAACAGCTGGTCTGAGTGGTATTTTACTTCTTCTTTGCTTACTCAAGTGAAGCAGTTAATATCTGTATAATCATCAAACTAACACTAGTCCAGCAGAGGGACAGATTTTTTTTTTAGTGTTGTGATGTAGAATACAAATTTTAAAATAGAAAAATTCACAGTTGTATTAGTGTTAATCAGGCCATTGTTTTAGAGTCAATGCGTAATATAGAAGTGTTTTTTTAAGAAAATAAAATATGTTAAAATGTTATTCCACTGGAAAATGTTGTGCTTTATTTATTTTTATCATAACTTATTTGAAAGAATAATCAAAATATCAAACACAAAAATATTAACATTAAATAGATGTTCATTAGAAATACTGTAAAGAGTTACAATGAAAAAATAATAAGCATGGTTTCCATAAATATTATTGTTACAAACATGCAATAACTTCAAAAGTATTTCTTCTTAAAGCTATTTGAACAGTCACATGTATTTTATATAAATCCAAAACAAAATCTACATTTCTTAGTCAATGAAGAAAATTACTTAGACAATGTATCATTAATTTTCATAATTTTGCTTGCTTGCAAACAAGATTAAAATTGCATCTATTATCTGATGTGTTGGCTTGCTGTTAAAATTCAGATTAAGCATTTGCTGTTAGTATTGATTTAAAAGTAATTTTTTAATTTTTATGACTTTAAATTTTAATTCATTTGCAAATAAAGTATCCTTGAAGAAAAATTTAGAACATTTCTTACAGTTTTTACCTAGGACATTTCATTTTTATGAGACGTTTTGGATAAGAATACTTATTTTAGACATCATTTGTAAGTCTATGATATCTACTCATTGTGATCAAATATGATCATTTCCAATTTATTAAATGAAACAAAAATGCATAGATACATTAAATCTCTCATTAATGAACTTAAATTAGCTTATAAAACTTTTGGCCTTTGACACTGCATTCATGGAAAAATTAATACCACATTTTTATAAAATATTACTTAATTTAAACTAACATATTGCCACTGTGTTACTAGGGAAATCATCATGCAAAATATGCATTTTACAATATCCAAACACTGTACATATATCCAAAATTACAAATCATCTGTTTTCCTGGCTCATTTTTTCTATAAATTCTACCGTGAGCCACTTTAATAAATTTTAAAAATAATAGCCTTAGGTAAAACTACTTTTCAAAAATAAACCAATGAATTTCAGTATTAGGCATCACATAAATTTTTGTTCAGTTCATTACAGATATGAAAGGGTTCCCAATGTTACCTATAGTAAGAAACATTTGTGATGTTTTCAAAGGTTGCACACTCTAAGAAGTGTCAGTTGCATTATTAGTCTAAGGATATATCAATTTTCTCAAGTTATTTCCAATGGAACAAAATATCGATGCACCTTCATCTTCAAGGAGCAAAAATAAGCACACAGCAATATTCAAACTGGATTCTGTTCCATCATAAAGGAAACTGAGTATGTATCAGTGATTTGTTCAAGTAGTAGTGAGTACAGAAAGGGACAGCGGTGATTCTGCCCTTGACAAAGTCATTTGAATTTGTAAAAATCCATGCAACCAAAGAAAAATATATCTGTAAGACGATTCAGTTCCAAAGTCATTGATTTGCAATTCTCGTCAGTAGATGTCCATGTCACAAGTTGCCCATGTTTATAAACCCTGCATATCAAATATAAGATTCTTAACTTGACTGATTAAAGGGGTGAATTAAATTACCAACTACTGCAAAAGATATTTGTGACTGGTTCTTGAGGAAGTCTTGATGTTGCATGTGGCTTTACTGAAAATAGACAATTGCATTATTGGAGATATGTTCAAGTAAGATACAATGTGAAGTTTAGTAAAAGAGAAATAAATAAAAGGCAAGAATGATAAATGCTAAATCCAGTTTCACTTTCCCTCAAAAAATACTATAATCAAGAGAATCACACTAGTGGTTAAAGTTCTTGTAATTATGAGAAGCCTCTATTTACTATGTATGTAGACTAAGTAAGAAAGTTAAGATACTAGGATTGCTTTACTCAACCCCTTAGAAGTTCTTCATAATTTGAGAACCCAGGTTCCCTATTTGTAAATCATCAAGGTTGTGTTAGAGCTATATAATTTCCCTTTTGTTTTCTGGATCTTAATCCTATAAATGCAGTTTTGCTGGGATAATAGTAACCATTGAAATAGAAACTG
Organism: Dasyprocta punctata; assembly: GCA_004363535.1. Classification (NCBI taxonomy): domain Eukaryota; kingdom Metazoa; phylum Chordata; class Mammalia; order Rodentia; family Dasyproctidae; genus Dasyprocta; species Dasyprocta punctata. Next base: position 202,397 of record RJWM01000434.1, read on the forward strand.
AATTCTCCTTGCAGGATACATACCTCAAAAATATTTTTTTCAGTATTATAGGCAAAGAAAGGTGTTGGGGTATAGGAGGACAAAAGGTTATATCTTCTTATATGTAATGCCTCTGGGAAAGATTTTCAAACATTGAAAATTATTTATATTTTGTGACTTATGAAGAGCACTTGTATTTTATTAATTATTTTAACACTAAGTATCACCTAGACCTAGTAGTTTATTGCACATTTAAGTACAAATCTTATTTAAAATTTAAGTGAATTTTTATTCCTAAAGCATTATATTCTATTTTACTAGTAAGAATAGATAAATCTGTGAAGGAAAATTTACAGGGAAGCTGCCAAGAACACATTTTTTTTATTTCATATACCGTATTTCTGATGGCAAAAAATAGCTGAAAAACACAGAATTTTAGATATAGAAGTTTTTTTGAAGATCATATTTAGGAAAGTGTGTTGTCTTTATAAAACTGCCTTATTTTAATACAAGACACCCAATAGGTCACAACTACCTATAGGTCACAACTACTGAGGCAAAACTGGCACGACATCTGGAATGTACTAAGATGATTCATAAATAAATAAAATTTAACAAGTAATAAATAAAGATAAATGGTAATTGTATGATATTGGCTTTCTCTTTACATAGTAATCAGTATGACTTCTATTTGGACTAAAATTTTTTTGCAACTGTTGATCTAAGTTAACTTGTATGCTATTTGTATACTAAAGTAATTTAAATTCAGTAAGTTTTTTGTGACAGAAAAATTGCAAAGGCTTATGTAATATCATAAAAAATAGAAAGATATTCAAACTAATTTTATTACTATCCACTATTTTCTTAGTAAACTGTACTTGTGCATAAAATTACTTCATTTACTATTGTTAATTAACCAACACAACTTCACATAAATGAAGTGCTTCCTAAGGCTAAAGGCAAGACTATTTGTCAAATTTCAGCATTGTGGAAAACATATCCCTGTCATTGGAGAGTAACTAAGTGGCAGATGCCAGACAAGGGCTATAATGAAGGGAGGATGACATGCAGAGCCATGAAAGGACAAAATAGAGTTGAGAATCATGGGTATATAGGCATTTAGTCCTCGAAGAGCAAAATGTTTGGAAATGCAATTATCCAAATAAATGGCATGCATTAGGGCGTTTGTTTTTGTTACTTAGTGAGAAATAAACTTTGAAGTACTTTATTGCATGCATTGTTTTGTTTTTATTGGTTCTATTCTGTTCTGTTTTGTTTGATTTTTACTATGTCTGAAGGTGTCTGAAGGTGTCTGCAGGTATTTCAAGTAAATGAATAATAAATAAGCATTCATAATATAACCAAGTTAGGTGCTGAGGAGGCAGAAAATCATAGAGTATAATCCCTGTCCTCCAAGAATGAAAAAAAATTGCCTTTCCCTTTAGAAGCTCACAATCAATTGGGAAGATAGAAAAGGGAGTGTTGTGTGGGATATAAGGGCAAAATGCTCTGGTGGCCAGGCAGGAAAGGAACCATCGAAATGTATTGCCATTGGAGTAGAGCCTTACAAAAAGGCATAGAATTTTCCAGGAAAAGGAGATAAAGAAAGAGCACAGGTTGGGCATAACAGTGCCTGGTGCACATGGGAACAATGCTGAGACTTTAACATCTGAAGTGGAGCAGTTACAGTAGCTGATATTGGAATAAGTATTGGCAGTCACTGACACCAGCAAATACTGTAGTGTGTGGTTTTTATCCTAGAGAGCAGTGATCTAGTTTCTGACCCCAAACTTTAATAACAAATATCAATTTCACATATGTGGAATACTATTTAAAAAGTTATCTCCACTTTGCTATTTGGAAATAAAATTTATAACCAAAATGTCAACATACTTTAAGAAAACCAGAAAAGTTTAATTAAAAGAAAAAATAAAAGAAAAATATTTGAATAATATAATTTTTTATTTTAAAGAGAATAAAGCCAAGCAAAATAAAACAGAATAAAACCAATCAAAACAAACCAGTGTCAGTGACACAGGACTTCAGAACAATACCAAATCAACAATGGTTACCATAAAGCCTCTTGTCATCAAAATACCTGCAGACACCTTCAGACATAGTAAAAATCAAACAAAACAGAACAGAATAGAACCAATAAAAACAAAACAATGAATGCAATAAAGTACTTCAAAACAAGACAATAGTAAATCCAAAATGGCTACCATAATATATCTTGCTATCTTTGAAAGAGCTGCCCATGCCATCAGATATGACAAAGTCAAACAAAACAAAACAGAGTAAAAACCAACCCAACAAAACAACAAAAATGATACAGGACTTCAAAACAAAATAATAAGGAATCAATAATGGCTGCCACCTTCAGAAGGAGATTCCCCATAAATGCCACACTGTGTACCATTATTCTCTGTGTAGATGATCAGACCACTGGCCCTAGACCTACAAAGTCAGTGAAACACCAAACACCACAAGCATCAAATTGCATTTCACCTCAATACATATCATCGCAGCCTGTATTTCTCCATATCAGCCAGTCACTTATGGGGTTGGGGTGCGGGGTGGGGGTTGGCTCTCCTTTTTTCCCAGTCAATGTACCAGAAGGGGCTAAGGTTTGACTGTCCCCTCAGCAGCCCATGCATGGTGCTGATTTGCAGGGAGGGCTTGCTTCTTAGTGACTTCTTTTCTCTTCCCCCACAGTCTGCAAATGGCCTGAATAATATAAATTTAAAGATATAAATGCCTACATAAGATTAACTTAGATCAAATAAAGTATCTAGATGTTTGCCCCAACATACAGAATCATTGTAATTATCCTGTCCATAAATACAGCCTGATACAGATACATTGTACTGATCACTCAAATACCCCCTGAGATGTTTACTACAGATGACAGGATTTTCCAAATTGTTGAAAACGTTTTTCAATTTTCCTAAATTTGTATAGTGTATGCATTACATAAATTTATTTATTTGTTTGTTTATTGTGATACTGGTGATTAAATGGAGGTCCTTCATACTGTACTACATTCCCAGTTCTTTTCTATTTTTTAATTTAATTTAAATTTTTGATACAGTATCACTAAATTGCCCAGGCTGGGCTCCAATTCAAAAATCATGATCCTCCTGCCTGAGCTTCCTAGATTACTGGGATTACAGGTGTGTGCAAGCACATTCAACTCTGAAAAAGTTTTTGAAATTTGCAGCGGAGTAAGGGGAAGGCTTTTGTTTTTGTATGAAATAAAATTCAGTGGTATTTGTCTATTTAGTTTAGTTTTGTTTTTCATTTAGTTGTTGAAATAGTGATCTTTTTATAAAGTAGCATAGCATGCAGGAAAAAAATATCTTCATTAATTGGGACTGTAACAGACATTCTTGTTTTTAAAAAAACATAGGTCCTTTTTTTAAATATTAAAATTTTTATTAGTCCTGTGTGAATTTTATGTGATTTTTCTTTGTGGGATATTCTTACTTGTCTCTCATCTATTTCTTTCTGTTAAACTTCTAACTGAGCTATTATTTTTCCTATTGCTCTCATGAAGCTAGCAGTCTCTTCTTAACTGCTTTCCATCAAATTCTTCATTGTTTTTGACGGTGTTCTTTGACTTGGCCTTCTCCATATTCTGTTCCAAATAAAGTCAGCTGCATTAGGGAGAGTTGTGAAGCTCTCTATTCTTGGGTCTGCTGCATTTTGAAAATATCTAGTCATCATTGTGGACTAGATGTTGGAGAGAAAGGAAGCTTCCTTTCAGGTTCATTGCCAAGGAGTACTCATCTTACTGACTTCTCAGGAATAGTAACATACAGGAGCTGATAGCATAGCTTTTTTCCCTTCTTTTTGAAGACTTTCAATTTTTCCTTGCCCAAGCATAAACTCCTTTCTTTGTTACAGTTCAAGTAGTGTTTTGAGATCCCTCAAGTATAGAGACAGAGATAAACACTGAAACAGAAAGAAGCAAAAATGAATCAAGAATCAATTTGGCTCTTAAATAATTTCAGGTAGTAAGAAATTAACAAATCACTATATATGTGATACTTTTAAAGACATCAATTTCCCTAAGCTGATTTTTACATTCAATGCAAGTTCCAATTAAAAAAAAGAGAGAGATGGATTTTGCAGACTTTTAAGATGGTTCTTAAATTATACGAATACACAAATAAACTTTAAAAATAAAAAAAGGAGTAAAACAACTTTGGAAGACTATAAATTATGGCAGTGTATTATTGTCAGCATAGATGCATGTGTCAGTGGAACAGAATAGTCTTCTGAGGAGTAGATGGCAAACTTATTTCCTATTCTGTGTTTTATCTATTTTATTTTCCAGAAGGTTCAATATTTCTGTTTTATCATTTAGATCTTTGACCATTTTGATTTTAATTTGGTTTATGTTGAGAGATAAGGGTACAGATTAAATCTTCTGCAAATAGATAACCAGTTTTCTCAACACTGTTTGTTGAATAGACTGTCTATCTTCCAACATATATTTTTGTCCCCTTTGCCAAAACTCAAGTAGTTGAATATGTGTGGGGAGGCTTCTGTATCATTGATGCATTTCATTGACCCACGTGTCAGTAGTGTGCTGTTTTTATCACTATAGATTTGCAGTACAGTTTGAAGTCAGCTATTGCTATTACTCCTGTTTCGCTCTTATTGTCCAAAACTGCTTTTGATATTCAGGGTATCTTCTGTCTTCTTATGAATTTTAGAATTGTTTTCTCTAGATCTGTTAAGTATGCTGTTAGTATTTTGATTGGGGAAGCATTGAATCTGTATAACAGTTTTGAGAGTGTGCCCATTTTGACAATATCGTCTATCCAAGAGTAGGGGCTATCTTTACATTTTCTGAAGTCCTCTTCAATCTCCTACTGAAGCAGTTAGGGAAGTCCTTTTCATGAGTGTCTTTACAACATGTGATGAAATAATATGATAAGTTTTCATGAGCACAACAGAATAGGAAGCTGGGATCATAAAAACATTATGGAGTGTCATCATTCATCTTATGCACTGGATTTAGCACCATGCAATTTCTGGATCTTTCCCAAAGTCAAAATTACTATAAAAAGTAAACATTTTTAATCAGTTTAGTATAATAAGGCAGCCACTAGGGAAAAACTAAAGACTTTCATGAAAGACAACTTTTATAACTCCTTCAGGAAATGGCATGAATGATAGACTAAATGTATTCAAAATAAAGGGAAGTATTTTGAGTAAAAGTAGTGAACATGCATTTCTACTGTAATATATTTTTAAAAATTTAAATGTTCGCTGTATTTTTTATCACATCTCACATTACCAATTGCATGCATACAAAGTTTAGGATAAAATGTCAGAATGTTATTGATCTTCTGAAATACATTTGTATATCTTTTAAGGCATTATGACTTCTAAGATAAAAATATGATTAACATATTGAAAATATGTTAATCATAATAAAGCATAATAAAAATATTGCTAACATAATAAAAATATTGAAAGTATGAGAGACAGGGCAACAGAGTTTTAAAATGGTCTTTACCCTATGCAACATATTTTAACATCCCAGATTCAATTTAACATACTTTTAAAGGAAACATTTTCTGCCTTAAGCATTTCCAGAAAAATCACAATTTTTGTCTGTATTAGAAAAAAATGTGGATAGTGTCTTCATGAGCCAGGTATTAATCAACTGGTTTGAGTTGAAATTTTGGGTCCATAAATATGACTGTGGTTGAAACTTCCAAACTTCCTAAGTTTGGGCTATTATATCTGGAAATTACAAATAATAATGATACCAAATTTCTTCATTAGTATAAGGAGTGTTGAGATAACATATAAAAATTTTTTACTACAATGGCACATAAAAAAACACTTAATAAACTGTCTCATTAGTGACAGGAACACATAATTTGAAGAATCATGGTCTTGTTTACATCCTAAAGATAATATTAAAAGATGCTAAGTTTCCATAATTTCAGTATTCTTTCTAAGTTGTTGCTTTTCATTATTAGCTTTATATTCATGTAACAAAGTATGCTATTTTTATTCTGGATTATAGTGTTTGAGATTGCACAATTTTTTCCCTTACATTATTGTCAGACGAGAGAATTTTAATTATGCACTGTTCATACAAAGCTTCCTTGTGCAATATTAAGATAGATCATTTGCCAAAAGAATAACCTCACTGAGAGGTCAAAGAAATGGAGCAACAAAGAAGTCTTTATATAACAATCGCTTTACAAGCATTCTGCATTTTACGGGTGATTCAGATTTTCTCTTGGTTTCTGTCTGTTCATCTCTCACGCACATCCATGCCCCTCACAGATTCACTTCCATTGCATTGAGATATTAGAGATATCTTTTCCCCAAAATAAAAATAATTGGCCCCCATTTATTTTCAACATAAAGTGAAGAACAGCTGCATATTTAACAATCTAGCAGTTAAAAATAATGGTAGCAAGTAAAAGAAAAATAGAACAAAAAATTTGAATGTACAATACTCTTTTGGTTAAAGTTGCATAAGGTGTAAATTCAAGCAAACCTAATTCTAAATAAAGGTGTACTCACAGTTTAAAATGCTGATTAGAAAGAGGAAACTTGGAAATTATTCCATCAAAGCTTAACTTGTAAGGTTGTAATTATATTCAAGATTTGAGCTTGGAATGATGAAAAATGTCTCTTTTAAATTAGCTTCAAGATTTGTATCCAGTTCAGCAATTTGATTAGTTCCCTCATAGGTCTTAGTACTTATAGCTTTTTTCTTTATAGTCTTTTCTTTCATCATTGCTTTTCTTTCATTTACTCTCCTCTGTCTAGAGTATTAGAGAGGGGTAGTGATCATTATTAAAAATCTAGAAATACATATTGTTAGTATACACTAACTTAGTACACAGTTTCAAACCTTCAAAAGATAGCATTCCCATACACAGGAAAATAAAGAGCTTTTCTATTTTAATAACTGCATTTTCATCAAATCAGAAAAGATGCGAACTTGTCTTTGAAATTCCTGAAAATAGGAAGATGTACCTCCACATTAAGTTTTGCTATAATTTGTGAACTCATTGCTAAACCAATTACTTTATTAAATGATAGCCACTTTAAGCAGATCTGATCCACCCAGGCAAACATTTAATAGTGTATAAATATCTGTTTGGTCTTGGTCCTTTAGCTCTGTCATATACCTAGAATAATTCTATTTTACATCACTGCAAAAAACCCTGTAGATGGTGCCTGACTTTAGATGGATCCAGTTAGAACTTTTTGAATATAAGATGATGAGAAATCACTGTATATTGAATCAAATCATACATGAAATTTTAATTTTGATCTTTTCTAGCCCAATAAAATGATACTTTCTCAATACTGGACAGGGGCAGCAAGCACCAGCTCCCAGCCATCCAAGTGTTCAGGAGGGAAACTACTAATATTCTACAGTGCAACATATTGCCAAACTATGGTATTTGTAAAGGTTAGGCATATTCAAAGCTTTCTTCAGCTAACAGTATTTTTAACTTACAGTGTGCATATCAGAGCATAACCCTATTGTAAGTTAAAGAGCATTTGTTCTTATTTTTATTTTCCTATATTTTGTCTGTAGTTTATGATGCACATAAATTCCTTGTTAAAGTATTCATCAAGTTTTATTAATGCTACCTCTTAAACATTTCCAACTGCATAGCATAGGCTTTTTTCTATTCCTTCAGATTTTTATTATCTTGTTCAGATTATAATTACAAAATTAATGTCCTTTCTGCATGATTTTCTTCCTCTCTATTTGTTCTCTAGATTGCAAGATTTTAATGCAGAGCTGATCAAGTCACTTCTGTTTATCATACTTTAAAAATCCTATCAATGTGGTATTACCAATTTCTACATTGTCTGCACCTTTAATATTATATGTCTGTGTATAGTCACCTCAAAAAAGCAAAAGCATACTGAAACTTTCCCACTGTCTGAAATGACAATGGTCACTAACTTAAGGGTGATGACCAAAAATCTTTATGATTTAGACCCTGTTATCTTATCAATAGCACACCACACCTGATTTTCTAGGATAAATTTATTGCAGTTTTTATTCTGTGTTTTGCGTTTATCAACTTATATAACTTTGGTACACTGTTTCTTCTAATTAAAACCACATTCTTCTTTTCTTTTTTTTAATACCACCTAATTTTTCTTTCAAGATTTGCTCAATTGCCACTTCTTACCTTAATTAAAAATAGATGTGCAGATTCAAAAAGCAATTTAAATGTTTCCCATGGAAGTCCAGTGAAAACTCAAGGTCAAAGATGGTGCATTAAACATATCCATGTGCATAGCACCAGTAGTTACTAATTTCTTGCTAAATAAGCAATAATGAATGAAGGAATGATTGTGTGCACATTTGGCTCTTAGTTCCTAACTTTTTACTTCATGCCTCAGGACAGGTTATACAATCCTTGATTTTGAATAGATACACATTATAATGCACATTAATGAGAGTTCATGTGATCTGGGAGAGAAAGACTATATAGCAGAGAGGAAAATAAGAATTTAGATGCATAATTTGGTAATTAGTAAACAAGTGAAAGAATATTTGTGGAGTACAGCTAGATTTGCCTGTAGCATCATTGTCGCTCTGATAACATTGTCAGAAACAGATAGGATAACAAGGAGAATGATGACAGGAATAAATTCAGAGGCTACTTTGATAACCAAAAGAGATGAAATAAGCACAAGGATGACTGGACTAGTCAGCTTTCTCAGTACTGGACTCAATACCAGGAATCACAATTTAAAGGAGGAGAGACTTATTTGGCTCACAGGTCAGGCAATTTGGTCCATGGTAGGCAGGCTACAAGGCAGTAACCTCATGGAAGAAGAGGATGGTAGACAAAGTTGCTCCATTCATGGCAAGCAGGAAACAGAACATAGGAACAGGGCCAGGGAGGACCAAATATAAGACCATATATGGTACCTAAGGCTACAACTCTATGACCCATCCATACACACCCAAGAGCAAAGTTTATTAATTTGCTAGGTGTTTGGGAGTTGTTTTTTTTTTTTTTTGTGTGTGTGTGTGTGTGTGCGTGTATGTGTGTAGTTGTTTTTGATTTTGATTTTTATTAGTACATGTTTGTTTTACATAATGATTACGTTAATTATCAGGAATTTGTTCATTTGCTTAACACATCTTAATTCTTTTTTCACCTCCTTACCATCTTTTCACCACTCCCTCCCTCATTCTCTTGGTCCTCTTCCTTCTTGCAAAAGACCTACCTCCCTTTATCCACTGAAGTTGACAAAAGAAGATTAAAGGTCATAATGATGATAGACTAGGAAAAAAGAAGCATATATGGGATACTTAGTTGTAAAAACAACAAATTTCCATTGGAAATATAGGGATGAGTCAGACTCATGGAAAGCTCTGAGTTTTTAGGCTTTTCCAAAACTGTCAAATAAGAAAAAGAGAAAGGAATTTTGGTGCAGGTATATGTATGTAGCAGTGAGTGAACAAAGAAGATAATCAGTGCAATCTGAGGCATCTATGGGACATTCAGTAGGAATAGATAGTTAAGTGTATGAATTTGGAAACCTTAGAATGAACTGGTCTATAGATAAATACTTAACAACTAAAAATGCTACTCAAAATCATAAGCATAGATGAATTTTTTAAAGAAAAATGCAGATTTTTCTCCATGAAAACTAGACCACAATTTTTTCTGTATAATACAACTAATATAATTGAAAACTGACTGAAATCAAAGTGATCACTGATACTATTAATAATTATGCTAGAAGCAATTTATTTCATTTCTGGCTTTATATAGAGGATCACATTTCTGACTTGACTCAATCACTTCTGTTTAGTATGCCTTAATGTGGTTCATCATTTTGCTTTGAATGTGATAGAGCACATTTATAGCACAATCAAAATAATTCTTTTATTTTTGTCTTTAATCCAGAATAACTTTTCATGGTTGGTGCTTTATTTTATCCAAATTCTCTCCCATGGGAAAAGTGTGTAAAAATTAATTTGAGTCAAATGATATGTGGGCTGAAAGTAGTTTTGGAGTTATTAAACTGTGTAAAATTATCATCTTGGTACAATGAATTTCTTACAAAAGGCTTCTTAAAGAAAAATGAAAATGGATCACTCTGAATTTTCCATTTCAAAATAATGCTAAGTACACAGAATAGTCACATAATAGCTTCTGAATAGTAGTCACATAGCACTGTGACTATGCAAACATTTTTCCACTAATGGCTATGTATTAACTACTTATCTGTTAATTCTGTAATATAGGGCCTTACCCTGACCTTGTTCATATTTGATTTGTTTTTAAAGTTTGTAACAAATTTGAATAATTAGAATGGGAATATCATGTGCATTTTTTCATGGCTTTGATACTTAAAAAGTTGTTTTATATAAATCATGTTATTAAAAATATAAAGTATATAACTATATGTCATGTACTTACATATTTATACCTATAGATCATCCAATGGCCAAAGTTGTTCAAAATTATATTGCCATTCATCACCCAGTAAGTTAATTCTTCTGACCCTGCAAATATTTAGCTGTTTTAAATTGTCTCTTTTTATCAAATGTTTAGAAATAAGTTTTATAAATAAAACGAGTTAATACTTTATAAAGTACGTAAAACAGCATTTAAAACAATGAACTATCAATTATGTAAACAAAGCAATATGTTAACCATCTTCAAATACATTTTATGACTCATTTCATTTAATCACCACCTTTACTACCATTTGTTAGGATCTCAATTTATTAGGCTATTCATTTTAGTCTTTCCTTTTTTTTAATTTAAAAA
>RJWM01000435.1:0-63810 GCA_004363535.1 Dasyprocta punctata
AATCTACCAGAAAGGAAACTCTGACCAAAAAAATGGCCCTGCTTTGTTCTAAATGATACATAAGAGTTTGGGAAATTAGAATCCTTCAAGATTATGACAAGGTATGTACAGGTTGATGTCGTGGTGCAAGCACTGATGAAACTAAGGCGGGATGAGAGCAAACTGGTGGTTAGCCTGGGAAATTTATGACCAATATGTAGATTTAAAAAAAAAAAACAAAAGCAAGTTGGAAGACAGTTGCAGAATATCCACAATAGCAATCCTATAAATATTCATTTGGGAACTTGAAAGGAAAATATTGCTAGATCTTAGCAGGTTAAAATGCAAGGTGTAAGAGTTTATAAGAGACCTGAATGACAAGCAACATGTTAAACTTTAGATAAAGCTTTAATTAGGAAATACAGTGGCATCTCAGTTCTTTTGTTTGCAATTTTGTTCACAAACAGAAATTTCTGCCAAAATTTTTACTTTTGTTGGGAAACTCTGCACTGTGACAAATGTGATCTTGGCAGTCATTCCCAAAGAAACACAAATGTAACTTTTTCCAAAATCATAGAACAAACTAAGTTTGTGAACTGAGGTAACACTGTACACAACAGCTGTAAGTATTTGGTGATCTACTTCCAGGTACCCTGTTTTTCTGGGAGTCTTTTTATTTATACTTAAAATCTCAGTTATAATTGATGTCTGAATTTCAAACAATAAGTGCCTTGTATTTGACATACTATTTCTAGAAATTTTCTTGGAAAGTGTGCACTACAAGTAAGCCAATAAATGATAGGGTGTAAAAATATAGAGAAAAAGGCAACAACATCACAATAAGCTCATTACCATTAAAAAGATTATTTTTAATCTTCAGTATGCAAAGGCATCAGAATAACAATGAAGGTTTGTTAATTCACATGGCATTTTCCTGACAAGATTTTTTATTTCATAAATCTTGAAAAGTTTGAGAAAATTTATTTCTAACAAGTTCTTAGGTGAAGTTAATGTTGTTTGAGAATGATACTGTGAATATCGCTGTATTAAAATTATGAGCATTGGGCTGAAGATATAGCTCAGTGGTGCAGAGTCTGCATTGTGAGTACAAGGTTCCGAGTTTGAATTGTGGTGCAAAAAAAAAAGAGAGAGAAACATTATGAGTCTTTCATGGGAATTTTAGCACCATATTAAAGGCAAAATTCAAGCAAATGTGTAGATAAAATGGCCTTAGGGTCATTGCTGGTTCAAGAGCCTTTGGAAATGGCTTGCAGGAAGAGTTTGGAAAGGTTCAGAGATGTCGCCTACATGCATAGAGCTGAAACAGCTTAGGTTGTTCTGTATGGGAGATTCTGGTCAGAGCTCAGGAGACCAGAAGCTGATAGAGAGCCTGCCAGTAAAGACCAGGCTTGGGAGGTTTCTGCTGGGAAGAAGAACTGCATTGGTTGTTGGACTACACATGATGTGTGTTATGTCTTAGCAGAAAGTTTGTCTGCATTCTGCCCATGCCCAGAGACTTTGCCTGAGACTGAAATTAAGGACAAAGGACTAGTCTAGAGAGAGAAATTACAAGGCAACCAAAAGTTGAAACGGTGTCCTGGCTGTTGTTGGGGGCTTTTAATCAGATTTATGTTGGGAATCAAGAGCAAAGAGCTCATTACAGAGATTTAAAACATGAGTATTTCCAGGAAGCTTCAGACTGTAAAGACAGAGCTGAGATCTGGATTGCTGAGAAAGAACAAAGGAATAAAAAAGATGGCCTGGGGGCATCCCAGAAAGCATTGGCCCTCCACCCTTTGCAGCCTCAGGCCTTCAAAAGTGAGTTTGCTCAGAGGAAAAAGCCACAGAGTGCCGTGACCCAGAGTGACAACAGAGGCCACAGGAGGTTTCAAAAGGTCACAGCCACACCAGGTCCCAAAATGGAGGTGGCCACACCAGATTCCAGAATGGTGGCAGCATAGAGAAGTTGTTCCTCACAATCAGGTTCAGAGAGCTCAGTGATACAGGCAGTCAACCCCTACACCCATGAGAGGCTAAAGCCTCACTATTGCTCCAGCTGGCAGAGGACTTTGGTGGAATCCAAGTGGCACTGGTTTTAGGTGCATGGAAAATGCACAAAAAAGGCTAAAGCAGCTTCTGCCTCACCTGCAGAGGGCAGTGTGTAAAGATGTAACAGTGAAGCCAAGGAACATGGATCATTCAAGGAAAGCTATGAAAGTTAAGACTCCTGAAAGAGCTGCAGGGGTGGAATCACTCAAGCCTTTTGGAGCTTGCAACCAGATTGCTTCATATGCTGAGCAGAGAACGCCAGGACTTAATGTGTGCCTTGCTGGATTTTGGACTTGCTTTTGTTCCAATGCTTTGTATTCCCCTGTTTGTAACTTTTGAAATGGTAATGTTTATCTTGTGCCTTTATATGTTGGAAGTGCTTAACCTCATTCTCATTTGTACAGGGGGTTACAGTTAAGAGCTGGCCATAGATCTCAGAGGAAATCTGGGACTTGTGCTTTTCAACAGTGTTGAAACTGTTAGGACTTTGGCAACTCTTGGAGAGAGACTAAATGTCTTTTATATTAAGGATGTACATGAGTCCTTGGGGGAACAGGAATGGAATGTATTGCATGATAGTATGACCCCCAAGTCCTCATATACTTTTGATGGGGCTGAGTCTTGCATTTATAATTGATTTGTTGTCTATTGCTGGGATTGGTGACATGAGTGTTGCACCTGCCCAGGGCCGGAGCTGATATACAGTTTAAAGAGGTGGGTCTTCTGCTCTCTCTGTTCAGCCCTCTCTCTCTCAAGCCAGTGCACCTTGCTGTTTTGGCAGCCACCACGAGTGGCAGCCCTGCCACACCATACTGCCTTGGAGCCAACTGAGTATGGACTGAAACTCCCAAAAAACTGTAAGAAATAAGCCTTTCCTTCCCTAAATTTTGGCGTCAGGCATTTTGTCTCAGCAACTACTGAAAAGTAACCAAGAGAAACCTAAAACTTTTATATGTATTGAGATTGAAAAAACTAGGTTATATTTTACATATATTCCTTTAAATTTGTTATGACTATCCTAAATTTGTGTAATTCTGCATTGTATGGATAATTAAGATCTGCTAATTTCTACACTGCATAGTATTAACTTTGTGAAATATATAAAACATTCAAAAGTTCCTTTCATATATCATCCAGAATACCTGCTTTACTTCATTGAAGTGTTTTCTGAGAGCAAAATATAATATATTGACTTTTAATTTACAAAATAAAGGGAATAATTTATATCCTTAACTTTTTCCTCATATTTTGCCATATAGGTTGTGAATTTTACAAAGATACTCCAGTCTGCTATGAAATAAACTTTCCACCTTTTAAACTGGGTTTCTTAATCAAGAAAAGAAAAAAGAAAACCTAGATGTGTATTTATTCATTAATTGTTCTTATTCACATAACACTTTTCTCAAATTTCTTATCTCTGAAACAATTTTTTTTGTACCAGAGATTGAACTTATGACCTCACACTTTCCAGGCAGGTGCTTACACTGCTGAGCTAAATCCCCAGCTGTTAAATACATTTTTAATTGGCCATCTAATACTTATTTTTCTAAAATTGCCACTACTAGAATCCTTTTGTTTTGACCAAAGTGAGCACAACATAAAATATTTCATATTACAGTCATCTTCACAAAGGAAATTTATTGGGTCAAGTGGTACAGTGTTAGTAAATAAATATGAATGGAAGTTAATGCATTGGAGTATACTTAGAAATTTCCCCCTCTTTCATTTTAGAGATTTTTTTTTACTTCTGACTAAAGTGTGAGACTGGGAACTGTTGGACTGACAACCAGATTGAGAGTGAATAAAGCTGGAAAGACTTTAGAGTTGGTGGGCAAAACATTCTGGAAGAAGATGAATAATAATGACATAACTTTCTTTGCCTCTCTGCCTTCAATCTTTTTACTATAAAGGAGAATTAATGCCTAACATTTCAAATCTGTTTTTGTTTTTGTTTTGTTTTGTTTTATTGTATGTTATTATTAAATTGTCTCCTCAAAAATGATACATTGTAATCCTAACTTTCAGCACTTTACAATGTGACTACATGTGAAGAGTTTTGAAGATGCAACTGAGTTAAAATAAGGTCATTTATTTGGAGCTTAATTTAGTATGACTACTGATACCAACATGTACCAGGAAATGCTATGTGAAAACTCAGGATAGTGGTCTTAGAAGAAACCAACCCTATCAAAATCTTGTTGTCAGCATTTAAACTTTGGAATATTCAGAAAGTAAAACTCTATTATAGAAGTCACCCTGTGTGTAGTGATTTGTTATTGCAGCTCTAGCAAAGTAATACAGAACCAAATTTATTACAAGTGGGTTACATGCAAGAATAAAGCCACTAATTTTCTGCTGAATCTTAGAAGTTGCTTGGTATTAGCATCAAAAAAAGCCACAATTAGAAACAAAATCCATTATGTAGCAAATTGTAATACATATTTTAAACAACAAATGCATGAATAACCAGAGTACAAACCATTTAAAGAACAAAATAAAATAAAATACAGATGTTGCAAAATAAGAAGAGAACTTATTTGCAAATGGAAAGGTGATCTATAGATAGAGGAAAGGAAGACAGAAGAGAGGGCATGTGAAAGTAAAAAGAATTGAAATGTCATATTAAAGTGCTTTTGCACAGAAAAAAGAACTACCAGAAGAGATGGCCTACACAATGGGCAAAAAATATACCAGTTACTCCCTAGACAAAAGACTAATAACTTGAGTATACAAAGAGCTAAAATAAATCATATTCTCCACATTAAATGGTTCAATCCAAAAATGAGCATCTGAAATGAATAGGTACTTTCCACGTGAAGTACAAACAGCAAATAAATATATGAAAAAATGTTCAATTTCATTAGTTATTCAAGAGATGCAGATTAAAACACCGCTGAGATTGCATCTCACTTCAAAAGGAATGGCTATCATGAAGAAATTATCCAAAACAATGCTGTTGAGACTGTAGTAAAAAAGGAACCCTTCTCCACTGTTGATCTGAGTGCAAATTGGTAAAACCAGTATGAAAATCAGTGTGGAGATACCATCAAAAACTGAAAGTAGAGATTCTATTTGATCCAGCTATTCCCTTTCTTGGTATCTTCCCCAAAGTGTTAAAGGTATCATACCACAGTGATATATGCACACCTATATGTAGAACAGCACAATTTTTAATAAGTAATTTTTTTTTGGTATCTGGGTTTGAAGTCATGACCTTCTTGCCTGCCAGGGAGATACTTGTGCCACTGAGCTAAATCCCCCGCCCATAATAACTAGATCTTAGAAACAGTTTGTATTAGTCAGGTTTTACTAGAGAAAACAGATATAACACAAGTTATACAAATGTATAAGAAATTCAGGATAGGCTTATGATGGTCAGCGTCAAGTGAGGAAGTGTGCAAAGCATGCAAAGGGGGGCTGAAGGATTCAATCCAAGGTCTGGAGTTCTCCCCAGCATCTTGTGCAAATTTGCACCAGCAGGCTGATGGGTCTGTGACAGAAGGCTGAAAGGTCTATGCTGTAAGGCTGAAGAGTCTATGCCAGAAAGTTAAAGAGTCTACACTGGAAGCCAGGAGATGACATTCAAACCAAAGGTGAAGACTGGAGCTCCTCCAAAGAATGGAATGTGTTCATCCTTCCTCCTTCCCTTTTATATCATCCAGGTGATGAGTCACCCTAAGTTGGGTCTTCTATACCCTAGGGTATAGAGTTGCTATACCCATTTAGTTAAGCTTCTAAATGTCTCAAGTTGACACAATCAACCACTACAATCCACTCCTTGTCAACTTGGCAAGCAGACACATTTCTTTAAACTAGACTGCAGATACAAAGACATGCATATATTTGTGCCTAACATGTTATAACTATCCTTCATACAAATGGAAAATCACTAACTCCCTTACCAGAATAGAATGTAAGTTTTCTTTGTTTGATGTGTACTCATATCAGTTTAAAACTTTAACATTATAACACAGGTTTAACAATTCCCAAGAACCAGCTTTAATTCTATCAACATTATGTTACATTAGAACCATATTTGGGGAGAAATAGTAATTACAATCCTCTTTTCTGTAACTGATCACAGGGTTGTAGCTGGTATTTAGAACTTCCTTCTTCCACTACACATTCTGTATTCCCTTGGCCTTCAGCAAGCACCTCCGCAGGTTTTGGTTCTTTCCCTGGTGGCATGACCCACACCTTCATTCCTGAAGGTTGTGGACCACTTGTCACTCTTCGTGGATTAGGTTGTTTTAATTTTCCATTGATCTTAATGACAGGGCATGGTAGTACTAAAAGGTGCCTTAAGGAATCTCCTGTACTCCACGTGTATTCTTTCTTTCGTCTTTTGTGGAATAGTAGTTCAATTTCCCCTTGATATTCTGGGTCAATCAACCCTGACAACACTGAGACTCCCTTTTTAGCTTGTTTCCTCAGAGGCATGAGTAGATCAAAATGAGCAGGGTGAAGTCTTAGCTTCCAGTTCAGTGGTACCATTATTGTGCTTCCTGGTATAAGTCAGGAATATTAGATATTAGAGTATACACATAAAAAATAGAAGAGCTTAGGAAAATGATGGAAACCATAAATACTGAACATAGAAATGAAATGTAATTCATGAAGTAACTCCAAACAAATCCAAGAGATTAAAACTTCATTGAAAGTCTAAGCAATAGATTGAATAAAGGTGAGTAGAGAATATCAGATCTTGAATACAGACTTACAGCTAGTGACCATGAAAAGAAAGATGACTTAAAAATAGCAAGACACTATGAAAAATCAATCCAATCACTGCAAGATGAAGCAAAGGAGAATACCATAAGACTGATTGGGTTCAATGGGAAAGCTGGAGACAGTACAAATGACATAAAATTTCTTCACAGATATAATGATTGAAAACTTCTGGGCCAGAGATTTAGCACAGTGGTGTAAGCAGCTGCCTGGCAAGCATGAGGTCATGAGTTCAATTCCTGGTACCAAAAAAAAAAATTGAGAGAAAAAAACAAATTAAAAAAAAGAAAACTTCCTAAGTGTGGGTAAAGGATTTGACATACAAATAAAGGAAGCATATAGAATGTCAAATAGTCATGACCAAAATCAGTCTACACCAAGGGATATAATAGTCAAGATTCCAGATATTCAGCAAAAGAGAAATATACTAAAAGTATTTCAAGATGCCAATCACTTATTAAGGGACACCCATCAGAATCACAGAAGACTTCTCAACACAAAGCCTCAAATCATGGAGAGTTTGGAGTGAGGTATTTCAAGCCATAAAGAAAACAAACTCCAAATGAGACCAATATATCCTACAAAATATATTTTTTTCAAATTGATGGAGAAATATGACACTGGCCAAAACACCAGAAGTTCATGACCACCAAACCAGCTCTTCAGAATTCTACCAAGCATAGACTAGAAAAATAAAACAAAGACCACAAACACAAGAATGCCAATAGAGAGAAGCCAGCAGGAAGGGCAAACAATTAAACAAAAGGGAGAGACAGAGTCAACAACAAGAAAATAACATGAAAAAGATAAGCCAATACATATCACTTGTAACCATAAATGTAAACTCAATGTAAAATCAAAAGAAAAAGACTGACAGAATGAATCAAGAAGAAAGATCCAACAATATGCTCCATTCAAGAAACACATTTAACTGAAAAAGACAGTCATTGATTGAAAGTAAAAGGATGGAAAACAATACACCAGGCCACAGAAATGAAGAAGAAAGCAAGGGCAGATATTCTATTAACAAATAATGTGAACTTCAAGCAAAGGTTGATCAAAAGAGACAAAGAAGATCACTACAAACTTGTTAAGGAAAGACAACAACAAGAAGAGATTAAAATCTTAAATGTATATGCAATAAACAGTGGAGAACATAACTACATGAAACAAATATTAATGCACATGAAATATCAAATAAGCACTAATACTATTATAATGGGGAAACTTAATAACCCTCTGTAACAATTTGATAGATCAAACAGACAAGAAAGCAACAAGGAAATATCAGAATTAAAACAAACCTGTGAACAACCGGATTTAGTAGATATTTACAGAGAATGTTCCAAATCACAATGTCAAAATACACGTTCTTCTCAGTTACACTTGGGGCGTTCTCCAAAATAGACCATAGATTAGCCCATAGAGAGAATGAAGAAAATGCAAATGAATTGAAATTATCTCATGAATATTATCTGAACATAATGTGATGGAATTTGAAATCAGTGCAAAGGGAACTTTGAAAACTACATAAGCACATGGAAATTACACAACACTCTCCTCAACAACCAATAGGTCACAGGCAAAATTAAGTAAGAAATTAAACAGTACCTAGAATTAAGTGAAAAGGCCAGTGCGACATACCAGAACTTACAGGATTCATTGAAAGCTGTCCAAAGAGGAAAATTTATAGCAGTAAAGTCTCATATCAGGAAAAACAGAAAAGGCTCAAATAATCAACTTAACATTGAACCTCAAACTCTTGGAAAAGGAAGAACAAATCATACCTAAGGCTCATACAAGAGAGGAAGTTAAAAAGATCAGAGGAGAAATTAATGCAATTGAGACTAAGAAAACAATATAAAGAATCAATGCATCAAAGAGTTGGTTCTTTGAAAGGTTAACTAAAATTGAAAAACCTCTAGCAAATCTTATCAAAAAGAGGAAGGTAAATACTCAAATTCAACCAATTAGGAATGAAAATGGTAAAATCAAAATGAATCCTGTGGAAATTCAGAAGGTCATCAATACCTACTTCAACATTCTGTAGTCTAATGACACAAAAAATACAGAAGAAATGGACAGATTTTTGATACATATGAATTACCAAAACTCAATCAAGAATATATAAGTATTCTAAATAACCTAATATCAGTCAGTGAAATTGAAATGAAATTAAAAACCTACCAACAAAGAAAAGCACAGGTTGTGATTGATTCACTGTTAAATTCCAGAAGAAATTTAGAAGAGATCTAATGCCACCAATGCTGAAACACTTTAATGAAACTGAAAGATAACAAATACATCCAAAATCATTTCTAGAAGCAAGTATTACTTTGATTCCTAATCCAGAGAAAGATCCAACCAGAAAAGAAAATTAAAGAACAAAATCCTTAATGAACATAGATGCAAAATTACTTAATGAGGATTGCAGCAAATCATCAAGAATATGACACACTATAACCAAGTAGACTTCATCCTAAGGATGCAGGGATGTTTCAACATATTCAGATCAATAAATGCAATACACCATACTAATAAGCCAAATACAAAAACCGTAAGACCATCTCGATAGATCCAGAAAAAGCATTTGCCAAAACCCAACATCTATTAATGATAAAAATCTTGCAATTGGAATATATGGTCTTTATCCCATCTATGACAAAACAACAGCCAACTTCATACCAAATGGTAAAAAAATGAAAACTTTCACTCTAAAATCAAGAATAAGACAGGGATTCCACTACCACCACTCCAGTTCAATATAGTTCTGCAAACACTTAGAAAAGCAATTAAAAATATACATAAATAAAATGAATAAGCATAGGAAAGGAAGATATTAAGTTATCTTTATTTGCAGATGACATGATACTTTACATAGAAGTCCCCAAACACTACCCCAAAAGACTTCTAGATTTGATAACCAAATTCAGTAGAGTAGCTGGATACAAAGTCAACACTCAAAAATCAACAGCATTCCTATACACAAACAACAAACTCACTGAGAGAGAAATTAGGAAAACCACACTCTTCACAGTAGCACCCAAAAGAATGAAATATTTACAAGTAAATCTAACAAAGAAAGTAAATGACCCATGAATTGAAAGTTACAGTTCTCCCAAATGCAGATCAAAGAGGATATCAGAAAATGGAAAGATATGCCTTGCTCATGGATAGGAAGAGCAAACATAGTGAAAATGGCCCTACACCCAAAACTTTTGCACATATTTAATGCAATCCCAATCAAATACCATTAGCATACCTCACAGAATTACAGGAAACATTCCTAAAATTCTTTTGGAAACAGAAGAAACCTAGAATATCAAAACCAATTCTCCACAACAAAGGCCAAGCATAGCAATTTTTGACTTGAAATTATACTACAAATGTACTGTGATAAAAACCACATGGTACTAGACAAAACAAACAAACAAAAAGTACACCACAGGACCAGAGGAACAGATTAGTAGATGCAGAAAGAACTCCAAAATCACTCAGCCATTTTATCCTTGACAAATGGTCCGAACATGTTCACTTGGAGAAAGACAGCCTCTTTAATAAATGGTGTTTTGTGAGATGAAAAGTTCAGGGTACAGATAGTAGTAGGAATTGTGCAATAATGTAAATTTGCTTAGTGCTACTGAACTATGCACTTAAGAATGGTTCAAATAACACATAGTATGTTCTGTATCTTTTAACACAGTTTTAAATTAAAAAAAAATTAAAAAAAACTAATAAAGGACTGTTACCAATACACCAAATTAGATTGTAGTGGTGAAGAAGGAGGAGACCTCCTTAAACACAACTGCTGCACACACTTTTCCCACTAGTCCTGTGTTTCCAGAGGTCCGTGTCCCTCTCTGACCTAAAACACCTGCTCCAAGAACCCTGCTGGAGCTAGAATCTGTCTTTGGAATTCATCATAGGAGTTTCAGTGTCATGATGCTCTCTAAACACGTGGGAAGGGAGAGTGTTCACTAATCCTTCTGCAGCCTTCATTCCCTGTGATATCCACAAATTTCTATAACTATGTGCTTTACCCAGGACAGTGAGGTCAGCAACCTAGATGAGTAGTTTTTTCTCAGGGTCCCCAGTGGAGGGTTTCTGACACACATCTGCAACATGGTTTCTGTCTCAGCTTCACAGCTCCTGGTTTACTGATCCAAAGCCTGAGCAATAAAAGGCCATTTCCAAACATCTTTAAATAGGTAGATGCAAGTCTAAATGGTTCAGATCACAGCAGGAGTGGGGATGGAGATGAGGAAAAGGGGATTAAAAAATTAAAATGTGTTATGTATGTGTACCAACTCCCCATGATGAATGGAACTATTGTATATTACAAACATGTACTAATAAAAATAAAATAAAAATAAATGGACCAAAAAATTTTTAAAAATGATGCTGCTAAATCTGTGGCTTTACATATACTGAAGAATAAAACTAAACCCGTGTCTATCACCATGCACTAAACTGAGATCAAAATCAATCAAAGACCTTAATATTAAAACAGAAATGCTAAATCTGCTGGAAGAGAGAATAGGCAGAAATCTTGAACACATTGGTTTAAGCAAAGACTTCATGAAGTAAACTCCAAACACACAGGAAATAATACAAAGAATCAATAACTGGAATCTCATCCTATTAAAAAGATTTTGCACAACAAAAGAAATCACCAAGAAAATGAAAAGAAAATCCATAGAGTGGGAAGATTTGTAACTAGTTGTGCTTCAGAGAAATTACTTACATCTAGATCATATAAAGAACTGAAAAAAATAAGACCCCTTGAATTTAAAGATCCAATCCAAATATGAGTATGTGAGATGGAGTCACACTTTTCAGATAAGGAAATAGGAATGGCAAATAAATATATGAAAAAATGTTCAACATCACTCGTCATTTGAGAGATGCAATTTATAACAAGCCTGAGTTTTAATCTTACTCCAGAAAGAATAGCTATCATCAAGAAATCAACTAACAACAAATGCTGGAAGGGCTGTGTGAAAAAAGGAACTCTACTCCACTGTCAGTGGTAGTGTAGACTGGTGCAAACACTGGAAATCATTTGGGAGATATCTCAAAAAATGAAGATTAGAGGTCCCATTTGACCCAGCTATTCCCTTTCTGGTTATCTTCTGAGAAGAATTAGAAACATCTTATCAAAGTAATATATCTACACCCATGTTTCTAGCAGCACAGTTTGTAATAACTAAATAGTGGAAATAAACTAAATATCCATCAACCAAGGAATATATGAAAAATAATGTGTGTTTTTTTAATATAATAGACTATTACTCAGCCATAAAGAAAGATAAGTTTTAGGCATTTCTATGTAAATGGATGCAACTTGAGCCCATGCTCTTAAGTGAAGTAAATCAGAATCACATGTATGAACATTCCATTGTGTGCATCACGTGAGAAACTGAAACTGAAAGGGTAAATAAGGACCAAAATGCACAATACATATTGTGAAATGTGAATAAATTTTTCAAAAGGAAAGAAAACTAGGGTGGGGATAGGGAGAAAAGAAGGAAGAGAGAACAGAAAATACCTGATTAAAAAAATGATAAAATGTAAATATAGCTTTGTAAATAGGGAGGAGAGGATGGGTTCAAGTGAAGAGACTGAGAAAAATAGAGAAATCAAAATGTATCACATACAGGTGCAAATTCCCTATGATGACTAAGATCATTATATATATCAAAATGTATGATAAAGCCTAATTTTATATATATATATATATATATATATATATATATATATATGATATATTATGTGCAGATACAAATTTTCTTTATGTTTATGCAATCAATACATATCACATATATGTACTAATAAAAATAAAGTTAAAAAACAATTGCTTGGAAATAATGTGCTATATACATACAAAATCTCCCCACAATGAATGCAACCAATATTTATCACAAATGTTTTAGTAGACATAAAAAGAAATACATGACTAAATTTTCAAAATATCACTAGAAGTTTCTTAATAAGGAACACAATACAAGGTAACGTAGGAAGCCATAGTTAGAACAGGCATGATAAATGTCTTATATAAAATAGGGTAGAAACATTTGGTGTGAAAAATATACAAAGGTAAATTCCATAAAATCTTAAAATTCTTCCTACTATGATACCTTATGATTCCATATAATAACCTAAGAAAATTATACATGAACTTATTCAGAACTGACTTGAAATTTTTTTATAGTTTTAATTTATTATTTTATTGAGAGATAAAATACTGAACATCATTTCGTTTCCCAAAATTCCATCAGGGTGACTTGCTAAATATTTCATCCTTCACTAAATATCTTCTTGTCAATACCCCTTAAACAGAAAATTGGATCATTTCTCCTTTCTATCCATCTGCATATATTCCTAATAAATCACTCAAACAAATCTTTGTGTTTCTGGCACATTATTTAATTAGCACATGGATGAAAATATGGTTACCATTAAAAAGTCTTTTGCTTTTCAGAACTCAAGTAGAAATATATAGAAGTGTCCTCCTTGAGAGGAATTTTAAAAGCAATCTGTAAAAAAGGACTTTTCAACCATTTTTGGAAGGGCTTGACTAATCGGCTAGCATGAAACCCAAGCAGACATTTCTCAAATTAATATTTGTAGCTCAAGGGGTTGATTTGAACACATTGTTTAATCCTTTTGAATACCTTGATCAGACCATCTGCCACAGTGAAGGTATGTAATCTGAAATCTATCTTCACTGTATTACTGCTACCAAACCTTGATAACAAAGTAAAACATATTTTAGACATTATTTATAATACTTCAAAAATGACTAATTAATATCAAGTTTCAAATTCTTTTAGGAAATATATACATAATATCAGTTGGGTTTCCAAGTTTCTTTTTAATACTAACCCAAGCAGAATTATCCATTTCAAAAAGAGAAGAAATTTGGGATGAAACCAAATTTTAAAGTGTCACAAAATAATTAGATTTTCTAAATCTATGTTTTATTTTGGATTTTTGTGAATAATGAGAGGAACTAAGACTATCAATATTTACATTAATTTCAATATA
Organism: Dasyprocta punctata; assembly: GCA_004363535.1. Taxonomy (NCBI): domain Eukaryota; kingdom Metazoa; phylum Chordata; class Mammalia; order Rodentia; family Dasyproctidae; genus Dasyprocta; species Dasyprocta punctata. Next base: position 13,804 of record RJWM01000435.1, read on the forward strand.
TTATCACATACATCATTTTATATTGAAAAATAAGCATCAAATAACTTACATGTACTATTCATTGTTTTATACTAAAAATGTAGACAAAGCTGTACTTTTCATGCAACTTCATGTACTCTTCATGATATGAAGTCATGGTATATTAGATTTAAACAAATACAATTTACAGTATGTAAATAGTACAGGGTCAATATAAGAAACATCTAGCCTAGATTGAATATTTACTAGAAAAATTGAAATATGACCTTGCAAAAGAAGTAATATTCAAATTAAGTTGGAATAATAATGTGTAATATATAGACATAGAGTTATAGTAATAGTTACAGAGTTGTATGATACAGTTATATGTATATCTAATATCCCCATTATATGTGTGCCTCTCTTTTTATCTCTCTTCTGTGAGTACACACACATACACGTATGCAGCAATTAATTTCAGTTGCTATAAATCTCATCTAGTCAAGACAAGTTAGGGTTTGGCACACAAATTTATTTCTGCATTCATGATACTAGTCTGCTTTGAGTTTGAGTTCCCAGGGGCTACTGCTTATTTTAGTCACACAGAAATGTATTCTAATGGAGGAATTCCCTCAAGAACTATTTCAAAGTTGCTGCTGTAGACAAATAGCTAGGCTGCAGTCTTGAGCATTAGCTTTGAGGTGTCAAATGTCATTTCTACTCCTGGAAGTCACCTGTGTTTATGACACCAAACATCAAAGGAAACGAGATCCTATCATGAGTCAGAGATCATAAACAATACTATTGACTTTATTTAGCTCAAAGATATCAACCATTTTCTTCATAATCTGTTTAGTAGTATGAGATGATCTGATGAAATTTGGAAAAATAAACTGGTTGATTACATCGAATATCGTTACATTACATTATATTATTTCATGAATTCAAAGAGCTGTGTCCATAAAGCAGGAAAGCTAGAGTGCAAATGAAAACATTTTATTATTGATGAATTCCTACACATTTGCCAGACCTCCTCAAGGCCTTCCATTATGCTTCATGGCTAGTAAAAAAGAACTTTCAATAGCCTACTCCTGTCAACATTTCACAGGAATTGGTACATGATAGATTCTGAGTTTGCATTTGAGAATACCCACACAAAGCATAAGGCATCAGATTTACAACACAATTTGATAAAATTAAATGTGCAAAAATAAAGCACAACATATTAGTCCTGTTTTATATATCTTCATGTTTTACTCATTCAAGGTACATGCAGAGCCCAAAAGTGTGTTTATTCCATCTAAGAGGATTTTTGGTCATTATAAAACCCATTACAATATTGTGTTGACTAATTCAGCTTTTACCACTGTTATATAAAGTAAATTTTAGTCACATAAAATTTTACTTAGACATGCTATTCCTTTTTTTAGGAGGTTTACTTCAACTTTATTTGCAAGTTCAGTTAGTGATTTCACACCGCAGTTCTTTTCGTATGCAGATAATGAACAAATCCCAGAATTACTACCAAAATTACTACAGCATCCCCAGCAGCCACTGCTTTTGAAGCAATATCTTCAGCAATCTCATGCCCTTTGGAGTCTATGATATCTCATAATGAATAGCCTTTTGACAACAGGAGAATGAGTTCTGGGAGGCTGACTGTTATTTTGTCGCCTTCAGTGGCTGCTGTGGCTAAATGAGGCAGGACAGGTCAAAAAACACAGAAGGGAGTCAGGAGAAAGCTAATTGCAGACTAAAACATTGCAATGGAAATAGAGTAGGGTAGAGAGCACCTTAGCCTCTGGTACAAAGGTAAAAGTCTTCACAGGAAACATCTGATAATGATTAGACTGGAACATGGAGGAGCCAGCTGGATGGAGGTTCGTTTGGTACTTGTCCAAGTTATAATCACAGCCATCCAGGACAATATTACACTGAGGGAGGGAAGCTGAGTCCAAAATGGAAGTTGCCCAGCAGTCATCCAAGACCTGTTTGCTCTTGGGGTAATTTCTGTTTAGGAATCCAACTTTCATGTGAATTGGTTGGTGTAGGTATCTCACTACAGGGTACTTATTGCCTTTGGAAGGTGGTCAATAAGGGTAGGTTTGCAGAATCAACATTAAGGGACCTAACTTCACAGAGGGCACCTGAGGAAAAAGACTTTCAGCATTGGTGTGTATCATGTCATGACAATTGTAATAGCACTTCACTGTCATTCTGAATTCACTGTCTCTGGATATTTTGCTTGGATGAAGTTCTTTCCAGAGGGCATTTCATTTTCATAGATGACTTTATCATCTTCAAACTTATGCTGTGTTCCACATCCATTCAGGGTTATGTGAAACCATACTAGATCTTGAGACTGAGCTGCAAAGACAGGCTGGCAGGACTAGTTTCCCACTCTGAATGTACTCAAGTTGAGAGCTGGTTTTGTTTGGTGTCTGTAGACCATAAACCCATCTTGAATACATAACTTTCCTATAATTACAGAGTGCTCACAGAAACACTCAGGATTGATCACCATGAATACCGTAGCCAATTAAAAGTAAAAAGTCAACTTGAGTGAAGATGAATAGTACTGATAAAGTAAGTACTTTTCAGACAATTTAGTTTTGAAAAGATATATTCTGAAGTGATATCTCAAGGCATTTGTTGCTTCTAGGTTGACACCATTGTCCTCCAGCTGGCTCATAGGGATGTTCGTGTTTTCAGTGTTCACAGATGTCAGCTTTCCAGGAAATTGTGGCATAGTGTAAGCCATGTGCATAGCATGACACAACACAGACAGATCTGCTGAATCAATAACTTGTGATAAGAAGGTGATCTTTTGCACAGGAGACACAAATAAAAACATCAGAAGCACCATATAGAGATGAATGTTATCTTGCACATAGTGAGTTACTCCAGTAGCATTGAGGGACTCAAAAGGGAATGTTTAGGCTGTCCATCAGAAGGTTAAATTCTTTTAGGGCCTCCTTCAGGGTCAGAATGTAGGGTCTTGAAGCATTGCCAACCTCAATGATCCATCTTCTATCAGGTAACTGTTCTATTATCTCCAGCAAAACAAATCTTCTATCATAAGAGAAGAAATATTGATAGTTATTTACTTGATTACTAAAATGTCTCTATGAATTAAAGCAAATAAAGTGACATGAAAAGAGCAGTGGTAAAACAGTTGCAATATGAAATTTCAAATTAAATATAAAAGTTTATATATGATGGCTCACTTTTGGAACTGTAGTATGAGGATCACTACAGAACCAAACTTCAGATATTTAAAGTTCATGGAAAATACATGGGACGAATAGAAGATAAATAAATATTTGCATAAGAAAATCTCAGTAACAATAGCAGCATAGTCACTTGAAAAATGATCCAGTCACATTTCATATCAATGGAATAAAATTATGGTGTTTATGTCTGGAATCTTTTATATAGTACATTGTTCTCCTGATTCATCATGGTGTGACATATGTAAATATATTGTTCATTTATGACTAATATTTTATGTATGTATATACCACATTTTCATCATAGATTCATAATTTGATGAACCTTTGGTTTCTTTCTACTGTTTGGTTATTGTGAATAATGTTGCTATAACCATTCTTGTATAAGAATTTGGAGGGACATTTATTTGCTATTCTATTAGGTATGTCGCTAGTAGTGGAATTGACAGATCATATAGTTATGTTTAATGTTCATATCTGATAGATTATTATTATGTGTACATTTAGCTTTTTAAAAAATATCAAATGTATTTTGACAACATATATATCATTTTGTGTTCTCAAGAATAATACCTGTCAGTGAATATTAGTTTTTATGTTATTTCTTTAAGTTTTAGTCTTCATAGAGGCCATGAAGTAGTATTTAGTTGTGGTTTTGAGTGTTTGTCAATCATTTATATCCCTTGTTTGGAGAAATGTCTCCTCAATCTCTTTGTACTTTTTTCCTTTCTTTTTTTTTAAGTGGGTTATTTCTCTTTTCTTTCTTGAGTTGTAAGGATCTTGGACAATGTACTTCAGAGAAAGACTATTATATATAATCAACTAATACTTCCACTCATGTGGAAGTTGTGTTTTTGTATTCTTGATCTTGTACTCCTACGCAGGATGAATGCTTTCGAGTTAGTGAAATTAAATACATATATTTTATTCTACTTTTCATTTCATAGATAAGAAATCATTGCCTAATCAAAACTCATGAATATTTACTATTGTATGTATGTCTTTTATGGGTTTTATGAGTTATATATTAGTTTATGGCTTTGACCCTTTTTGGGTTACTTTTGTATCTGGTATGATTTAAGGATTCACATTCATTGCTTTGCAGGTGGCTTCCCAGGTGTTTTGACATTGCATTTGAAAACAATGGTTCTTTCTCTTTTGAATGGTCTTGACACTGTTCTTCAAAGAGACTTTACCATAGATAGTTGGTGCTACTTTTAGACTATCAGTTCATTTCATGTTTCTATGTATGTCTCTCTGTGCCAATACCTCACTGCTTTTTTTTTTCTTTACATTAGTTGTGTAGTAAATTCTTAAGTTCGTATTAGGGAACTTGTTTGTTCTTCTTTTCAATAAATTTTGTCTATTTGGGGACCTTTGCAAATCTTCTTGAATTTTAGCAAGTTTTTCTCATTTCTGAAAAATAATCAATGTTAGACTTGGCATGGAGATTCTATTAAATCCATCAATGAGTTTAGTAAATAGTACAGAATTTGTAAAATGTATTTTTCCAACCTATAAACAAGGAATTATTTTCTATTTATTTAACTCTTCAAGTGATTTAAAAATTGCTTTGTTATTTTCAGTGTATAAGTCTTAAAAGTCTAAAAAATCATGCTCTTAGACAAAGGCCTTTTCTACATTATTTTTTTTTCTGAGAAAATATTCTGTTTATGAATACAAATGCTGAGAATATTGAATATGGCTTAATATTGTATAGATAATTTTCAGAAATTAGACAATGAAGAGAAAATAAAAAACAATGACTGTTTCAAAATATTTATGACTGATGTTCACCCATGTTTTAAGTAGAATTTCTTCTTTTTTATTTTTTATATGAATGTGCTTCAATCTGTTGACCTGCTGATGTATACCTGTGTTGTTTTACCTCAGGAGGTATAATGAATAATGATGCGGTGGGCATTTATTTACATAAATCTTGGTGAAAACAAACACTTTCTTCTCATTGAAGTGTAGTTGCAAAATATGGAGAATGTCTAAATTTTTTAAATGTATTACAGTAAAAGATAAACTTCTCAAAATACTTTCTTTGCTTCTAACACACTTATCGTATGTTCTTGCCATGTTCTAAACCAATTCTGGAAGTCCTCTTTCGCATCTTTAGTTGCATTGTAATGGCTGTCAACATGTCATAATTTCATTCAAAACATTTACATTTCATGGTCATTGTGACTTGGGGAAGATCCAGAAGTGTCACAGTGCCAAGTGAGGTAAATAAGAGGAATTAGCATGCAATCCTAATAAAGAACTTGTCTTTCTGTTGGATAGCACTTGGCAGCAGAATTTTATTTTTTAAAATCTTATCGGTAATGGCATTCAGGAAAGAGAACTTCTGAACTGCTACAGAAAGTAGCAAGAAAGATGGAAAATTGTGTTTGATGAAGGAGCATTTGAGGGGTATTAATGGCAATGTGATTTTACAAAAATAAGTATTTCAATTTTTGGTCTTTTTGAGACAGAATCTTGCTCTGCATTTCAGGCTGGCCTTGAATTTACTTTGAAGTCTAGGCTGGTCTCAAACTCACAGTGTTCCTCTTGTGACAGCCACCCAAGTGCTGAGATTATAATGGTCCCCAAGCCAGGCTTTCTAATTTTTGATATTTAAACCATACATTTCACCATATATTTCAATCAAACCTCATACCAAAGAGTGGAATTGCTGTTAGAATAGTGTTAGTATATGCCACTAATTTTGCTTAGTAGTTGTACAAGTTACAGTACCACAATCAATATATGAAAGTCCCATTTTTGCAACTTTGCTGTTGTCTGGTGTTACCGAACTTCTCCAATTAAGAAACTGTTGCTGATAAAATAATGATTAATGATGCTAAGCACTATTTCAAGAAAAGAACAACTAAAACATTTTCATGATATTATGATACAATCTTTCATTTTTCTTCTCTCCTTTTCTCTCTCTCTCTCTCTCTCTCTCTCTCTCTCTCTCTCTCTCTCTCTCTCTCTCTTTCTTTCTTTCTTTCTTTCTTTCTTTCTTTCTTTCTTTCTTTCCTTTCATGCTATTTGGGATTTAACACACTGGCATGCATTCCAGCCTTTTCTTTAATATTTTGAAACTGTGTCCTACTAAGTCAATAAATTGCCAAAGCTGAGTTTGATCTTGTGACCTTCCTGTTTGCACCTCCCAGAGTAATATAATTATAGGCAGATATTGTCACTATTACCAGTTACTGGCTATTATTTCTTAAGAAGACACAATGCAGCATTAACCACAAAAGAAAAGATAGACAAACTGGATTTAATATAATTTACAAACTTCTTTTAAAGGAAAGATATCATTGAGTGAAAATCCAGCCACAGTGAGAGGTAAGATACAGTTATTTACAAAGTATCTGTATAGTACTGTTTTAAACACTGCAAATATTTAGAGCTCCTAAAAACCAGTCAATAGAAACTCCATAATAAAATTGTAATTTATATGTACAGACCATTCACAAAACTGAATCTGCTAATGCAAAAATCTCAAATCTTGACCTGAAAAATCCACAACAGATTTTTTAAATTGCAGGTTGAGAAAATCTAACCATCTATGCTGTGCATTTCCTTATGAATAATATTGATATTTTTCATCCAGAAAAAAGGAAAGGAAATGATAAAATGGAGAAAATGCTGAAATATATAGGCTGTAAACAAGTATGTAGATCATAGTTGAATTTTTGTCATAAGATAATAAATAATTAAAAATAATTTTAAAATTACAATCCAGACCTTCGAAAGATATGAAAAGTACTGAAATTGGGACAGAAGAACTATTAAATAGTCCTAATATCTACTTTCTTTAAATTCTTATAGTCATGTTTTAATTTTCAAGAACCCTTATTTTTGCTCCATATTATTAATATAGCAATTATTTATATGTATATATCTATTGATTATAAATAAAATCTATGCAAATTAATATACAATATAACTCAAGTGTAAAAAACCTAATATCATACTCTTCAAACTTTCCTCAGAATTCTGATTAGAATATTTATTACCTCTATTTGATATCATAATTCAGCTGTTTTTTCTAAGGTCTTTTGTTTCATTTTTCTTTGTGTTTCTTTTTAACATTTGTGTTCTCTTCAAAATCTTACTGAACAGTGAATATTGATCAACAGGATTATAGGTCAACAGATCAACAGTTTCCATGCAAAGCCTCAGAAAACTATGATCCTATTACAATTGACAGAGTAAGAAATAATTCCTTCTAGAAACAAAGTACGTTAATAAGTATTATTTCTTCGAAGAACTGCTATTTTGCTGTATTTTCTTTTCCCACATCTTTTGTATTATTAAAACTTACTTCTGGCAATATCAGCTATGCTAAGTTTGCTATGCAGACACTTCTATGCATTTAATGGGCTGCTCTCACAGTCTTTATTCAGATAGAACATTCTACACATCTTAGTTACTTTTTCTTTTGTTGCTGAGACAGAATACCTGGTGCCCAAAATTCAAGAAGGAAAGGTTTATTTCTTACAGTTCTTGGAGGTTTCTGTCCATACTCAGCTGACTGCATGGCAAGGTGGCATGGCTGGGGGGGACCACCATTCATGGTAGTTGCAAACAGCAAGGCACAATCAGGCAAGAAAGGGAAGACATGCCTTATTCCCACACTTATACTGTATGTCAGCTCCACCCTGGGCGGGTGCTGCACTAACACCATCAATCCCAGTGCCAGACAATAAACTAATCACGAATGCCAGACTCAACCATGTCCATGATTTCATAAGTCTTGACTGGGCCACAGGAACATAAACTATAACAACACCTATCCTATGTATACAGGTATGTATAACTAATGTAAGCATTTTTTTAAATAGGGTGCTTATATACGTTTTGATTATTCTGTGCATTATAATGCACTGTAGTCTTTTACTCATTCTAGCTATTGTAGATCTAAATAAGTATAATTGCTCTAGTGTGTATTGAGAAAGATGAGAGTCATCTCTATGGCATCCCTAGAAATTTGATAGACCTTTTACATTGAAAAGATTTTTCATATTTGTTTATTCTCAATATGGTATTTTCTGAACAATATAATTTTGAAAATTTTCTCAAAAATTTAGTCTGCTACAATGCTATGAATTTTATATTGCTATTATCAGTTTACTAATTTTATTATTCATAATTGTTAAAAGAATTTTAGAGAAAGCATCTGTACTTATTCCACATCTTGAACTAAGATAGATTATTGGATTTGATGAGAGTATATAGAACATGGTGCATAATGATGGGAATTATATATATTTCTTATTTATATGGGAATAATTACTGTTTCAATACAGTAAACACTCATGTTTGTTATTTACTAGTTATTATTCTAAGGTATTTTTAAATGAGCTGGAGATACACTTTTCATCAAATTCTATTCAGAGTTTTTATTGATAACCACATTTGTGTTTGTTTTCTTCTATGATCAAATGAAATAGACTTAAATTAGGCTATTTTATGTTGAAGTATTACTTTCAACTTAGTAAAATATTTATTTTGATGTTTCTTATTTTAAAATTTTGGAATTTATAATGAGAGATTGCTGAGGTTATTTTATAGCTTGTTCTTTACAAAATTTGATTTTTTACTTGGATGTTATTAGTATTATAAATTATGATGTGTGGAATATATATGTTCTTTCGAAAGAAATAAAAAAGCTCTTACCCTGAAATAGTTTTCTAAATTTCTTTAAAAGTATTACTGGTATTGCTTTCAAAATTCTAGTCTATTTATCTATTTAGATGTTTTATTGTTTTGCCTATTTACATAATTTTAGGAACATTTTGAAATACATTACCATATATTTGATCTTATCATTAATTTATTCTTCAATGAAACAAAATCATGCCGCACCTGTTACATTTCACACTTATTTTGCTTACTTGTTAGGATCTCTACACTCTTTAAAGTTGGGTTTTATCCAATTGTTTTAAAATTTACTGTTTTGAAAAGTATAAAAGTATCTTGTATTGATTAATATACTCCATTTTATTACTCTTTTGTACTTGATCGCTGCTTTTGTCATTTGAAACTCCATAGTATTTATTTCATTAATACTGTATTTAAAATTTGTTCAATTGAATACATATCTCTATTTATTTTAGCTTAATGGTGAAATCCTTCTAAAGCTATTAATATATTTTAAGTGTAGATTAAGCCAAATCTCACAGCCTTGGTTTGTAGTGGTCCCCTCATCTTTGAGAATGTTTTGGTTCACTATCCAGTTGGTATGTTTAGAAAACTAGCATACATTTATACACCTCTTTAACCTAAAATGTTTTCTTTTTGGCAACTTTCATTGATATGGCTCTTTACTTCTTTGAGGTCTTCATGAAAACTAGCAGATATCTGAATTTTGTACTTTTGCTCTGTGACTTCCATTTATTACACTTATCTCATTGTGTTTCTGTGTTTGCCTCATTCTTTTACATTTTGATTAAACTTCCAAAGCTTTCACTTTACCTCATCATATTAATGCTGCTGATGATCTGACTGTCTTTTGTTATAATTTCTCTTTATTACTTTTTGAAATTAATTGAAAGATTCTACCGTTTCTCATAATTTTCAGTGTTAATTCATTAGACTTCATCTATTTTTCAATAGGGTAATATTTTCAATCCATGTAGTCTATGAGTTAGAACTCTATTAGTTTTAGGAGGTGACGTCAAATTAACATTATATCAAGTAAAATGGATGGCGTATTGGTTTTAATGATGCAATTCCTGGATGAAATGAATAAGAAGTTTGAAGAGTGGAGTGATGTAAGAGTCCCCTGCAAATTTCAACCCAGATCTTGAGCAGAAATTAGAAATGCCTTTTACTCATCTCTCTTTCTCTTATTCCTTGCTCTCTTCTCTCCTTAGGTCTAATTAACACTGTGTGGTGTATTACCTTCTTTCTTATTCTCTGTTGACAGACTTAATCAGCTATCAAATTAAAAATCAGGACTTCTACTACTAAAACTGTTCTCTTCACCTTTGTTTTGTTTCTAGTTTGGAAGAAGTATGCAGTGGACATTACTTCCTTGGACTCGGTAAGATGTGTATACTTATAGGACTTTTTTGGGAACAAGGTAGACAATGTCATGGAATACTATGAAAAAATCCTTGATAGCCTCATGATTGTAATGAAATATGGTAGATGAAAGGAAAGCAGATTGCTTCACTAAGAAGAAAATTATTTTTGAAAAATCAAAAAGAAATAAGAATAACTATACTGATGGCATTTATAATATTATTTTATTTATTGTAGAAACACTACTGTGAATATGTGCTGTAGCTTAAAGTATAGTTATGTGCACTGGCTTACAGTATAGTTATTGTGCTGCTGGTTTTTCATGGCAAATTGGGGATTCACAAGTAAAGGGTATTGTCTTCTGTCATTTCCTTTGTGACTACTTTATCACTAAAATATAAAATTATCAATGCAATGGACAGTTTAAGGAACAGAATTAATAATATCTCACTTATTGCTTAAAAATCTTTTACCATGATAACATTTTCAAAATACAGTTGAAAAAATCTAGAAAAGTAAAGAATTAATACATATCATTCATGTGTAAGAATATTTTAACTTAACTTAGAGGACAAAATTTCTCTTTGACTTATCAAAATGTGTCTTTTTAACCTCTGTGTTCTTGATCAAAGATGAAGTACATGGATAAATGAAAAATAATGTGCTCCCTTTTTTCTTCTCTGTATTTTAATCACTACACACATATTTTACTTTGTGGAAAGCCATTAAACAGACCTCATTACCTACTTGATTTCACTGCTATTATTCTTATTCTAGTTAAAGGAGTTAGTTCCACTTCTGTATTATGTATTTGTTACTAAGGCAATATGCCAAGTCACTTTTGAGCTAACTATAAAAGATAGTTAAGAATAATAAATTATTATTAAGATTCATTTAATGATGTTCTACACCAGCAACTCTATTTTGAGAGAGGGCAGAATCATGTTTGTGCATCTTAATACAATGTAACTTTTTTTATAGGTGGCAGATTTCCATGAGTAGGCTGCTGCTGAGGTAGCAGAATTTAGTTTGTTGAATTCAATTATAATTAGGCTGAGCAGGGTCAGGAAAAAGAAAATTGTTAAGAGTCTACTCATCCTTAGTTATGAAAGGAGGGTAAGAGAGCCAAGTACGTTAGATATCTGCATCCTGTGCAAATGTCGAATATCAAACTTTTCACACAGGATTTGGAAAATGGTCTTGGTTTTGAAGATATGCTAAAAGAAATAAGGAGCATCGGAATTTTTCTGCTTTGATTATGACATATTCCCACCATGTGTATTTACAGATTGTTGTTGATTCTAGGAGAATTTTTGGCTTCTTTTTGAATTTGTTCTTTAGTTTTTTTAGCTTTCATAATATTTACAATTTATTGAAAAATACAATTTGATGTAATAAATAAATGAAAAACAGACTAGAATGCAAACAAAAATATGGCAGTGACAAAAGACATAGTTTATTTTCTGATTTAGAGTGATCATAATTTTAAATAGTATCTTGAACTCGTTTTAGTGTTTAATGTTCAGATGGTACATTTGCGTTTTCAAAACATGGAGTGCATTTAGTCTAACATGTTGTTTTATGTGAACACATCTTGTTAGAAGTAGAACTTTAGTCATTTGTTTGATTGAAGTCCAGACAGCCAAAAAATTTCTTACATGTGTCTTCTTTGGTTTAGGAAAGTCACTGTGTTTTGATAAAGTGTTGAATTCTCTGCCTTGTGCCAAGCAATCGTTTCTAAAATTTATATATTTAACCTGTACCGAGAGTTTTTGTTAGTGCAACTATGAAAAGACTCTCCTCTAAGTGTCTCATTCACTTATTTACACAACTGTTCATTCACTAAATGAATAATTGAGTTCCTACCATCCATTTTGGGGTAGTTTCTGTGCTGTTGGGTAAGTAAACATTACTTGACCAAGGTCTCAAATTCTAAATAAGTTCACAGTAGAATAAAGAAAACTGGCACATAAATGGATAATTATAATGCATTCTACTAAATAAATAGGATAAAAACGTTTGACTACTGAAAATAATGAAGAATGTACCAAAATGATTTCACAAATAGCCAAATTACTGAGTAACTCTATTGCATGTTACCTCCACATAAAACGCAGCAGAAAATAAATGGCAATATGTAGTGACTCTAGATAATTTGTCAAATTTATAAATATGATCACATTTATAGTGACTTCCATTTTTCTCAGAATAATGCTTTCATTAAGGTCTTCTAGTGCCTATTCAAATTCATTGCCATAATTAACCATTTGAATGATATTTTTGTACTGGATTGAGCATTCAATAAAATAGTTTCACATTTTGCTTCCCTTTATGACCTCATTCATGTGAAAAATGTAAGCCATCATTAAATCTGAACTCTCCTCTTTGACAGTATAACTTGACTCTTATGAATACAGTTATTGCCTTATATGCATAAAACTCAAGAATTTGGCATATTTATAAGAATTGATTGATGTTTAATCACTTTAGTGTGTTATGACTAATACAATAGTAAGAAAAAACGTCAGAATAATAGGAACTGGTCAACTAACCACTTTTTAACAGCCACTAGAAAAATTTAAATTTAAGGTTAAAAATTAAAAGTTGAGTTTAAAAAATCACAAAAATTAGTCTGGCAAATCTTCAAAATCCAAACTAAAAAACAAAGAAAAGCACTAGTTGAATATTCCTGTTTCAACACATAATCTAGAATCACAGCACCTTGGCTATAATTCCTAACTTCACAATTATAATCTGCTGTTTTAGTTTCCTCTCTTTCCTCATTGCTAAAATAGAAATGATAATATCCACTGAATAGATATCTTTAATAGTTTTCAATTAAAAATTTTGTCAAATATTTAGCATTAGCAAAGTAACTACTCTAAATTGCACCCACCATAAATGATAATGACTTATTGCTACTATAGTTTACTAGTTTCTGTAATATCTGTGAGTTGTTTAATTTAAAAGACGTGTGCAATTATATCATCAAAGAACAAACAGAATTGGGCTATATAGTATTATAATGAGATTTTAGTCAAGGCTATGAAATATGGGAGAGGGAGACCAGTATTAAATTGAGCTCAATTCAAACCAATGCATGGAAACATAAGAATTTACAGCCAAGGACAAAGTTGGAATCTGAGGGGTTACTAAATGGAAAACTACAAATTAATAGCATTACAGTAGGACATGGTAGTGCATGCCTCTAGTCCCAGAATTCTCGGAGGCTGAAGACAGGAGGGTGCCAGGTTCAAACTTAGGGACAATCTAGAAATACCCTGCCACAAAGAAAAGAAACGTGAGAGGTTCATACGTAAGGCTATATTCTGTCAAATTCAGTTCACATAATTCTTGATGAAGACTAAAGAAGGCCATGGTTATTAGATACCAAGGGTGGAGGTTATACATTTTGAAAATATTAAGAATGATGAGGAGGACAGTATTTCCGAACTGACTTAACACGGTTTTTTGTTTGTTTGTTTTTGTTTTTTTGCTGGAAATGAGCTTGTGAGGGTATTGTTGAGGACAAGGCTTTATCAAAAAGATTACTCAGAGGAGCCAAGCTATCATTTGTTCAAAAATAATATCTTGTCTATTATTATATACAGATTCTTTGGAATATTCCAGACCCAAATCGCCAATAAACTAATATATAAATTAATTAGGTTATTTTCATCCAATGTAATACTGCCCAGAAATAAAAGAGAATAAACTACTGAAAGTACAAAAATATGTATAAATATATAAAGCATTATATTCCATTCACTGTTTAACTAAACCTGATTATGTCTCAAGCCCATAAATTCTTAACTATCAATGACTTCATCATTTCAATTATTTTCTTAATATCCATGCCTATCAAAATATAAATATAATCCTTGAATTCTCATGCAGTTTCTCCATATTTAACTGTTTCTAATTCTTAGAGTTGAAATTAATGTCCTTCAGTCAGTGTTGTGAATCTACAGTCATCCCCTGTGTTACCTCTCTCTTTTACCACCCTCCTTCTAATGCATCTGTCATCAAGCATTAAGATACTTATACAATATAGACCCATAAAATCTTAGTTCAGGGTTTGTACCTCAGTCCTTCCAGATTTTTCTATAAACCTAACTACTAGTCATTGGAAGAAACCACAAACATCTTTTGCAATTTTTTAATTTTTAGTTTTTTTTGGGGGGGTGCAGAGGTTTGCAAGTAGCCAACTGGAGAGCATTATTCAGTTCTCCATGATGCTGATTGCTGTTGCCCGATAAGCTATCTCCAGCAGATGCTTCAGGATTCTGGCGTCATAGCAGGTTGCTGTAGCGCATGTACCTATCTGGAGTGTTCTAGGTTTTGTCCTTCTTAAAACCGTAAACCTGATTCGCTAAGATGCTGCCAAAATGCCCTCACCTTCTAAAACTTTATTAATGTAGTATTTTATTAAGTTGAATTACATAACTGTAGAAGGCATACCATATGTAGGCTTTACCTTATAAAATGTGCATTTATAGGCATTTTTCTGATCATTTCTTAAATTTGCAGGGTTGTTTTTTTGCAATTTGTGGGTACTCTAAGAATATAACCCCCACGAATTTCAGAGGTCCACTGAATATTTCTTGAATAAAACCAAGTAGGAAAACTATTTTATCCCATTTTTCTGCTTACCCTATTTTCTTTCTCCATCACTAGCTTGTGAAGTAAGATATATTTTACTGAGTATGCCACAGTACACTGGAATCTAAGTTTGTAGTCAACTACTCTAAGAGATCACAGTGTTTTCTATGTGACTAATTCCAACATGTACTTCTCAGAATCTACCTTTCTTCAAACCAATAATTCAAATCATTGAAAACATACTTTTTAGAGGATGCATTTCTTTGATTTCTTGACTTTCATGATATATGCACTCTTTTTCTTCTTAACTCTCTGAATCATTTTCTGATTCTTTTATTATTTAAGTTTTTACTCTTCTAGCATTCTTAAATACTGGTTTTCTTTAAAAATCTGACCTAGGGTATCCTATTATTTAACACATCTCCCAAAGTTTCAGTACATTCTAATTACCTATACATGTCCTTGATTTCCAAACACAAGTTTGTACCCCAATCATAAGTGATGAACTGTAGACCTATTTACCCAATTCCTTTGTGTAGCAGATGATTTCAGTGCACTGCATATATTACCTTGTTGGGGGTTTTTTGCATCTATTACTAAGGCTCATACTATTTCCATGTATTCTTACTCAGGTTCCCCTTGCATTTTCAACATTTCACCAAAGAAAACTTGTGGCTACTGAAGTTTTCTCTCTTTGCATATAGTGTGAGAAAATATTATTGGCAATGTGATACTGAAATGAATCAATCCTCACAAATAATTGGGACTAGAATTTAAGAATAAATAATCCACTGTTTTCATTTTCTATAGAATTAATTCTACAAGCATAAAATGAATTCAGTGGGATTCCACAATGAAGCAATTAATAGCTATATATATATATATATATATATATATATATATATATAAAATATGATAATTGATTCTCAGGATTATGGACTCCTGGATTTCCAAGGTCTATAGTCATCAAGATAGAGACAACGAGAGTCTGTGGTATAAAGAGTAAATCAGAGGCCAGGGATATAGCTCAATGGCATAATCGCCTGCCTGGCAAGTGCACAGTCAGGAGTTCAATCCCCAGTACCAAAAACAAAAACAAAAAGAAACAAACAAACAAACAAACAAAACAAAACAGTAAATCAGAAGTCCTGAGTAACTGGAAATGTGATGCTATGCACACTAACTAATCCAGGAGTTGGTGCGTGCCTGTCATCCCATAACTTTGGCATGCTAAGGCAGGACGATTGCAAGTTTAAGCTGAACCTGAGTCATCTAGCAACTGAGATCCTGTCTTATAGTTTAAAAAGAGTGGGGAAGATGGGGTTATAGAGCATTGAAAAGGCTTTGGGTTCAATTTTTATTACCTCAAAAATTCTAGAAACACAATTTTCCAGTCAGAGTCTGAACACAGGTAAATATTGATGCTGTACCTGAGTCAGACAACAGCGGCTATTATTCACACAGTCATTTTGTTTTGCTCATGTCACCAATTTCTGGGATTATCTCAACACAATAGAGAGAACAACTTGCTTTACCTAGCCTCCTAATTCGAATATTAATGTTATTCAAAACAACCATTCAGACAAACCAAAAATGCTCTGTGACCAAATGGCAGGGCACTTTTTTGGCCCTATCAAGTTGATACAATGTTAGCCATCATAACAATATTTCTGGTCAATCTGGCACTCACATCTCCTTAAACTGTATTTAATTATCAAATAAAGAAACACCCTTCCACATTACATGGTGTATCTATCCTGAATAAAACCCAAAATACACAGTCTCTTTCCCAAAAGAGTAGGCACAGTAATTGAGTGAAGTTTACTTGTCTTGGGATATTACAAAATGTATGTATTATAAAGTAAAATTGATATTAATGCTGAGAAAAAGTCAACTCATTTAATATTAAAGGATAAAGAAATAAAAAAGGAAAGAAGATACATATAGCTGGCAATTACATCTTCCTTCTTTCATTACCCCTATTGTAGTCCTTTTGCCTTCAATAAGTAACTCACTGAGTAATGATTATTTACCTGGGGATATGACCCAAAATTCATTCCTGAAGTATGTGACTGGTGAGTAGTCTTGCTGGCACTGGATTACTGTAGTTTTCTATTGAATCTACTCACAGTGTATAAAAGTAAGTGGATGCAAAATTTCTTGTATTTTAGCCATACTCTTCCTTAAACTTCATTGCACATAACCAGACCACCTTCTCCTTGTCAGTCAAGATTAATCATCTCAACAAAGCAGAAAGAGGAAGCAAAAAAGTTATAATGATTAACTTTTGCATTCTTGCCATTCTTATTTCCACTTCTTTTTCATGAACATACAAATACTGGCTATGGGAGTAAAAGTGTCATATATTGGATGCTAATTTAGAGCACGAGTACCATTCTGGAGAACATCTTATTAGTGCTGCAAGAAATTGAAAACTAGCTAGTGCTGTAATAGTCTTCAAATGTTACCCCACCTGTAAATTAAATCAGTTGCTTCCAAATTGTGGGGAATGTGGTGAGACCAATGCACTTCATTAGGGTGAACCCATCCCCACGCTAATCAGAGAAACTGCTGGGTGGAATAATATTAAGAGTGGAAAAAGAATTCTATAAATTCACACATGGAAGTTTTGTGCAAAATATTGAGTAGAGAAAATGAAATTCATATCCTCAGCAACTGTTGATTCCAGTAAGAGGAAAACGCTGCTCTTTTCATGATAGAAATGTTTCAATGTAAAACTTGATCACCCTGTGGAATGCTATTATATTTTGGACTCAGTTTTGGACTCCACTCTTCGTCAACTGGACAGTCAGTGGTGACCACAATCAGATGGTTATTGGCGAGTGGCAGTCCAATTTTATGAGACTACAGTAATCTCCATCTCATTTTCATGGCTATTTTGTTCATAACCTCATTGGAGATGTTGGATAGCTTTGGAAAAAGGGTAAATATGAATATTGAAACCCTCCTCTAGACAGGCGTGGTGGCACATGTCTATAATCTCAGCACTCTGGAAGGCTGAGGCAAGCAACATAGATAGTTACCACAACCATGTCTCAAAATAAAATTTAAAAAACAAACAAAAGAGTAGAGGTTGTAGCTAAATCCAGAGACACTAGGTTTAATCCCCAGGAAAGTAAAATTAAAATAATAAATTGAAATAGAAGTATAAAATCCTCCTCTGCTGAGATTGTGCTTTGAAATTTCACTTGAAGCACCAATATTTTCAAGCCTTTGACCTCTCTAACAAAATCTAGCCACATAACTATTTCCTAAATTTTCTTGTCACCAAATTTCCAATCATATTCCTTCCATGCTATAGCCATCTAGTCAAATCTTTGTACATAGCTCATGAACTAGGATTGTGACTATAGCTTTGGCCATTTCTCATGCACAAAGTGAACAACAAAGAACAGTATTTAAATTCTTACCCCTGGACTAGAATAACATTTTTTCCCCATAGACTTCAGAGATACCTCTGAATGGCACTAAAACTACTCTCCATTTTTCTGAGGAACCTGAATATCACAAAAAAAGTATCTGTAAACTAGCCTTTGATCTTTTCTTTCTCTATCAAATAATTGTAGAGAACTTCCCACAAGGCCATAGGACCATAGTAGGAGACAGAATGTAGTGAAATTAGGGTACAAACCTTGAAAATTTTGATCACTTCCTTATGTAAGTTACTTGTGCCTTCCATGCCTGTTTAGGCCTGATCATATATGTATACAGTCTTTCACTTATGATAATTCAGCTTATACTTTTTTAAATTTTATGATGATGAAGAAACAATACATGTTCAGTAGAAGCCATTTTCCTAATTTGAATTTCGACTTTTTCTTGGGCTAGCAATATGTAACATTGTGCTTTTTATGGTGCTGGGAAGAAGAAAGCCATAGCTCACACTCAGCCACCCAATAACAAGTTTTAACAACCAGTATTCTGCACCATACACATTTGCTGAGGTATAATATTTGCTTGGGTAGGTAGATTACATACATTTTCAATTTTTGTTTTACCTGGAAATAATGTCACTGTACTCAAGCACTTCCATTTGAAGATGATGCATTACAGTACCTGCTCAAACTTACAGATTTATGAATTAAACACAATTTAGCTCATGAGAGTTAACTTAGGTCATAAAGTAAGTTAGTGGCACGTATTTAAGCATTCAAGTTCTACTAAGACTCAGTAGCAGGCTAAAAACTTTCTCAAAAGGAAACAAGATATCCACAGAGGTATGATAAGGCTTTGTTTCAAAGTCAGAGAGTTTGAACCAAAATTTACCTTGAGACTACAGAGAGTACTTTAGAAGGACTACTAGAGACTCCTCCCAGCATGTGCCATGGATATTTCAAGCAACATTGGATCTTCTGGATGGTATGGCCCAAGTGGCCTAGTAGCTTTAACAGAATCCTGGAACTGTCACAAAGCCTTCTCCTGCTCTGAAACCCAAGAAAAACTACCAGTTTTTCAGATAAATTAGAAGATGGGTTGGACTAACAAAACCAAAATAGAAATGTATTGCTTCCAAAACCTAGAGGCCAATTTAGTGTAGTGCCTCATTCTTGTCGTAGGAGGCCCCAGATACAAATCTTATTAGAAAGGATAGCTCAGCATGCTCCACATTACAAGACTCATATAAATTTTAATAAGTTGTAAGTCTTCTGAACTTTTTCAGTTTTCTTTCTTACCCTCTGACATGTAAATGTCTTACTAGTAATTCAAGAGTAGTTGCCAATTTTGGCTCACTAGATTGAACTGGCAGTGTGGTAGATCAATGTGACATCTTGTAGATCAGAAAAACAATCAAGGTTCCTGCAAAATAAATTATGATATAGAACTAAGGAATTTTATGCACTTGAGGTAGGAGAATCAAAGTGCATTGCTTACTTTCCCAAAAGAAAGTAAACTGCCTGTTCTGGACATTAGTGGTAAGTATGGGGAAAATAATTGCTATATCAATGGCTGCATACCAGGTGTTGGAAAATATATTATTTTCTTCAAGCAGTGGGATCCAACATGTTATAACAGCTATAATTTGTTCACCACCTGGTTAAATTTACTATAATCCACAATCATTCTCCAAGATTCATTTATGTTGTACAAGGCCGAATAGAAGGACTGATTGGAGATGTGGTGGAAATACCACACCTATATCTTCTAAATCTAGGAACTTGACAGTAATCTTTTCAATCTCTTCAGGGTGTAAGTGTTGTTTTTGGCTTATTATTTTTTTAGGTAGAGCCACTTGCAATTTCTAGTAGCTTGAACTTGTAATTTCTACCATAATAGACTTTACGGGTCAGGAAACTATTGTGAAGATTCTTCAGTTTCTGAACAAATATTCATTTCAGAACTGGGAAAGTAACTACAGGATTTTTTAAGACACATAGGCTTGCTATAAATTGGCTCTGAAGTAAAATTCCATTTATCACCTACACCTCATTTGTTGAATTTTTTTGGCATTTTAGGTATCTTCTGGAATTAGTTTCAGTTCAGGGCCAGAGTCCAATAGTCCTTCAAAGATCAAATACTTTACTTTCATAAAAGGCATTTTCTTTGGTAAAGGTAATACGTCCCTTCTGGGAAAACTGCTAGAAAAATCAACAGCATACATCTTGACAATTCATTGGGCCTTTCCATAAAGGGGCCCAGCTTCTCCTTCAGCAAATTATATTTTCTATCATTTCAAACACTCTGAGTCTTTAAATACCATCCTCTATGTTAAACCAGAATAGATCCAGCATTCCCTGCTTGCTCACTGTTGTCCTCCTTTCGTCCATGTCTTGGTTAACCAAATAAACAAAGTATTAAAATTCTTTCTAACTCCTTGAGCTATAATACTATCTGTAGAATACCTGATTAGTGTGCCCATATCAAGTCATTTAGCATGATCCACCTTTATGATCATTTCTTCATTACCCTGTACCTCTATTTTTGTTTAATGTAGATGATGGAATGTAAGACTTAGACTGATTGGAACTATAGAGAATACTTGTCATTTATTGTCTATCCTGTGCCACTAGTAACTATTGCAATGTATGTTAACACCTTTTTTCTGTATAAATTATAGAAAGCAATTTTGTTTGCTTTGTACCTCAATTTTGAGAACCGGCTGGACTTTGTGTCTAGTTATTGGTCTAGAAGCAAAGAGGTGTGGTGAGAGTGGATTCTGAGGAGACTTGACATTGTCTTGTATGAGAAGTGCTAGAAGGAAGTCATTAGAGTTAAGGGGACAGAGACCACCCTCTCTGGTGGTGGAGACACTGTTCCTGTTAGACTGGAGAGAACTCTTTAGCTGGCAAAGAATATTAATCAGCATTGGGGCTCTCAATATTTCCAGGTTCATCAGAAGCTAACCACTTATCCCCACTGAAATTTTCAGAAACATTTTCTATTTTGTGAATGAGACAAATTACATGAAATCTCCTTTAATAAGTGTCTTTAATTGTGCTATTATAGTTGCCTCAATTCCCTGAATTAATTTAAAATATTTACTTTTTTTGGTTGTTTTGACTTTGGGAAAGAACCAGAACTTGTATGTTGTCAGATCCAGTAAATAAATTGGAGGAGGATACACCGTAATTTTATTATGAGCCTGCCCTTTCCGTGTATGGCATGGTAGAGTGGCATTCACCAGATTCTTGACTGTATTTTGAAAAAACACTCAGGAAAGAGCATTTCCAGAACTTATTCAGAGAGTGAAAAAAATCATGGGAGTAACATGCTTGAAGCGAAGGGAAGTATGTTGAGGGGGATTGGTTGCAATGAATTTTTTACTGTAATATTTTAATTTAAACATTCATCACATATTTTGATTACACCTAGTACAGTGTTTTACATGTAAAATCCTGTCTAGTTACTTTTCTTATTGCTGAGAAAAATTACCCACCACCCAAACTTAAAGGAGGAAAGGTTTATTTAGTTCACCGTATTTGAAAGTTTTAATTCATAGTTTGCTGGCTCCATGGCAGGGTTCAAACAAAGGGTACAGTCCATGGTAAAGTAAGGCAGGCAGACGGAAGGGAGCAGCAAGCAACAAGCAACAGCACTCTTTCCTCTCTGTCCCTTGTATTCCATTCAGGCTATTGGATGAGTAGCACTCATAAACAGTGTGGGGCACACTGAATCCTAACTAGAACTATGCCAAACAAATTAGTGGACTAGTTTAGTAATCACACATCCTTGAAACCAGCATCAAGCTCCAGATTCAGCCACTTCTGAAAAAGCCCAAAGTATGACTGAATGAGGCTTTGTGAGGACATCTAGACATAAACCATAACATATATAAACAATATATATGTATATAATATATGTACATGTGTGTAATATATGTATATACCTAAATATGTGATTGATTAAATAGATGATAAGTAGATCGATAGATAGATGAGATTCTTTTCTTAAAGATAGCATTTCACCACCAAGAAAAGACAATTTTGCTATTTGAGTCTGAAAGCAGGAAAAAACTATCTTTCCTTTTTATTGTGGTTTTATACGTTTTATTTTGTTTTGTTTCATATTGCTTTGTTTTGTGGTGGTAAAGATCATACCCAAGGTTTGTGATTTGGTAGAAAATCTCTTTACTACATCCCAGCCCTAAAACTTTTTTATACGAACACAGGTATTAGTTTTTGTTGGAGTAGGCTGTTTGTAAGACTGAGAAAGAATATCAAAACAGTATAAAGGAAATTTCTTGAGTAATGTAATTATTCTATATTTTTATTGGAATAGTGCTCACATTTGTCAAAATTATGAACTGTAGAATGAAAGATGATATATTTTGTTGTATGTAAGGTTTACCTCAATAAATTGGACAAAACTGAAATTATTACAAACATATAATTACGACTTCTGTGGTTTACAACATTGAAAACTAGGCTTCCTGAAAACTCTTATCAATGGAAACAATGCAAAGTATATTGAATATATATTTTAAAATTATTAAGTGAAATGGTGGATTTTTAAAAAGTACTACATTTGTACCGGTCTAAAATTGAATGGAATGCAAAAATCATTGTTTGCTTTATTGACTTTAATATCTGTTTAAACATACAAAGGCATGAAATAATGAAAATACATATCAGAGAATATTTAAATTGGGAAATGTAAGTGATATATTTTTATGAAATATGGATTCCAAACCTCATATTAAAACATAACATTAATACGCCCTCTAGATAGATAAGATCTCTTTCTGTTTTAGTTGTTCAGTGGTGATCTAAACACTTACTACCTGAAAACTCAGAAGATGAGTTCAAATGATCCCTGCATCCTGGTAACCATAACCTTGTATGACTTATTTCTCATTAATAAAATAGCAATTTTGAGGGAATGTTTTTTCCAAGATTAGATTAAGGTGTTTCAGATTTACAAAGCTGTCATCAAAAAAGCATAATATTTCCACAAAAACAAACACATAAATCAATGGAATGGAACGAAATTAAGAAGTAAACCTACACATTTATAACCAACTGATTCTCAACTAGGTGCTAAGTACAGACACTGGAGAGAGGACAATATGTTCAATTAATGTGCTAGAAAAATCAGATATCACATGTAGAAGAATGAAACTAGACTCCTACCTCTCATTGGATATGAAAATCAACTCAAAGCAGGGCATGGTGGTGCATGCCTTTAATCCCAGCACTCGGAAGGCAGGAGGATTCTTGTGAGTTCGAGACTAGCCTGGGCTACAAAGTGAGTTCAAGTCCAGCCTGAACTGCATAGTGAGACCCTGTCTCAAAAAATAGGGTCAGGGATTTAGCTCAGTGGCATAAGTGCCTGCCAGGTAGGCGCGAGGTTATGAGTTCCATTCCCAAAACCAAAAAAAAAAAAAAAAAAAAAAAAAAAAAGAAAAAAGAAAAAAAAGAAAATCAACTCGAAAGGATTAAATATTTAAATGTGAGGCCTGAAACATACAATGAAGGTAATAGTTGAGGAAATTGAAGTGAACAAACATTTACCTATTTCTTCCTTTTCTTCTGTCAATTTTTGCATGTGAGGTTTAGAAACTGCTGTTATACTCAATAAGGATCATTATATTTTGATTAATTGGCAATTTGCATCATTCTGGCATATTCCAATAGCATTCTGACAATAGTTTTCTTTCTAATGTGGAATTGTCAGATACAAATATAATTTTACTCAAAATTTTATTTTATGTGTGGCATGTCATTTTGTCCTTTCATCCAATCGCTGTCCTTAGATTGTAACCTTTCTAATATATAATATTTAATTGAAGTCTCAATTTTATTCTTTCTTGCAGTATCTATCTTTTTAGTGGAATTTCACTTAATGTTATTAATTGCAAACATTTTTTGATTTTGGTTGTTTTTAGTTGTATAATTTCTTTTTAGTTTTCTAAGTTTTGTTTAGAGATCATATATATGAGCATCCACTTACAAAAATAATATAAAGAGATTTGCTTAGCCCTCCACCCAGTTTTCTTAGTTATTGGGATGTTAGCACTATATTAGTGTAATAAATATTAGAATATTATTATTTGTATGAACAGACTCTTGATTTTAGCTAATTTCGTGTCATGTACTTATTCTGAAAGTAAACAGACATCCCATATTGTTGCTGTTTTCATGTTTCCCTGATACTTTTTTTTTTTTTTTTTCGGCACCGGGTATTGAACTCACAACTTCGCGCCTGCCTGATAGGCGCATAAGCCGCTGAGCCAAACCCCCGGCCCTGGTTTTTTGAGGCAGGGTCGCACTGTGTAGCTCAGGCCGGCCTTGCACTCGCGTTGTAGCCCAAGCCGGCCTTGAACTCACAACGCTTCGCCTACCTCAGCCTCCCGAGTGCTGGGATTAAAGGCGTGCGCCACCACACCCGTCTTCCCTGATACTTTTTAATGATATAGATCTGAAATTTTGTATGATGCCTCACATTTTGGTCACTTTTGATGTTTTATCACAACTACACTGAGATAATGAAGTACTGTACTTCTCATAGAGGTAATTTGCCTTTTTTTCTTCATAGTAGCAAACATTATATGATGCCAGTATGTATTATTGTTGGGGATATGTAACTTGAAATGTTGCTTTGCGTGGTGCTGGACAGATCTCTACTTTGTAATTGAATTCATTATTTTCATTACTACGTTTTTGCAGTCCATACTGTTTGCATTCCTCTTTGAGAATTTGCACATGTACACAACACATCTTAGTTCCTTTATTCAACCCCTCCCCTCTGCTTTCTCCCATTTCTCTCTATCTTTTAGGGTAACATGAGGCCAAAAACAATCTTCTCTTCTTCCTCAAAATTTTTCTTCTGCACTTATCATTCTCTTGTATGGATTGCCTCAATCTTTACTATTGTCATCTTTGAATGGTGACTTTCTGTTTCCTTTACTCTATATGTACGCATGAATTGAATTTATCTGAGGTCAAGATTTGTCCTTTCTTTTTCATTTACTTAGTTTTATCATTTCTAGCTTGTATATATATATATATATATATGTATATATATATATGTATGTATATATATATATATATATATATATATATATATTCTGATAGTTTTAAAACATGGTAATATCATTATATGTCTTATTATTTACACCTTTCCAAATTTGGGCATTTCTATTATATTTCAGGTTTGTTACTATGCCTTTTTTGCTGGAACTTTACATGTATATGGTTTAATGTATTCCTATTTTTGGAGTCACAAGATGTTCCAAATTCAAACCAAAATCTCTTTACCATATGTTGGAGAAGTAAAAATCTCTGAAGAGCCCTAGTTCCCTTTAGTAACAAATTTTAGAAACTTGTGTTTTATATATATATCTATATCTATATATATATAGATATAGATATAATATGTATATATATATGCACTCCTATCTACTAAAAAGTCACTACTCCTAGTCATCCTCTGTAGATAGAGTTAAATACATAAATAAATACTAACCAGTGGATACATATATACCTTTATATTTCTATATATGTATATGCACATATAGGCACAATCACAGACACATACACACACACACACACATATAGACACAAGTGCTTCAGTGCAACCTAGCACCATTATTTTTATTTAGGAATGTTCCTTTCTATTTATAATGTCTTTCTCTAATGGTTAAAAATATGGATATTAAAAATCTACTCTGTTTATTTATTTTTACAGTGCCAAGTATCAAATTCAGGACTTGTATGGTACACAAATACTCTACCAATGTGCTATATTCTAAATACTTATTAATTTTTCAAACTTCACATACAACTAAGAATTTTGTCATTGTTAACCCATATTTTCTAGAAAAAATATAGAAACTAAATTATGTGTTTGTGTATGATGGATATTTTATTTGATTTTATATAATTTAATAAAAACACTTTTCTCAAAAGAATTCATAAGGTATCCCTTTCTATTTGTATTCCATTGGAATAATTATGTTACTTTGTTTTTGAAGAGTAATATTCACTAATCACATCCTGTATTGTACACTGGAATTCTACCATATACTGTTATTGTTTTAAGTTTGCATATAATAATTGCAGTTTTTATCATGTTCATTTCTTTGTATTTTGGAAAATTTTAAAGTGACCATTACACCACTTTCTTACAGAACATTTCCTGTCTCTCCCAATCTTATAAAATTTCCCTTTTTATGGTCTTTCTTCTCCTGAGACCCTTCTACTCTTCAAAAGCAGTGAACTTTTATTTTTTATTGTTTAAAAAGACAAAAAAAAAAAGAAGAAAAGAAGAATCAAGATATATTAGTTACAGTTTGGTTCAAATTACCTATGATGAATATGATCATTATGTATATCAAAAGTGTACCAATAAAATTAATTTTTTAAAAAAGTAAACTTTTCTATCTCTATTGTATGTTTCTTCTTGAATATCGGATTAAAAATAATACAGAATCTCTTCAAAAGATCATTTTCAATTAGCAAGCTGCATTTAAATTGTATCAAAATTTATGAATGAATTAACTAATTAATTTTTCTTAGTTAAGAATATTTCATCACATGTTTGCAATGCAGTTTATCCATTCACCTACTGAAAGGTATTTATTTACATTCTTAAAAATTTTAGCAATGCTTTACTCTATCTTTAAAGTAAATTTGATGAATAGTGCTTTTTTTCTTTTATTTTTGCTGCACCAGGGATCAAACTCACAAGCTTGCACCTGCCAGACAGGTGCTTAAGACACTGAGTCAAACTCCTAGCTGAATAATGTTTTATATATTTACTGAACATAAATTGATGCTTTAGTGTACATATACCTTTAAAATACTATTACAATCAAGCTAGTTAACACACACATCATCTTTTTAACAATTTTTATTTTATTAGTATATTTTTGCAGAGCATAATGATTAAATTCATGATGTGGAGTTGGTACATATGCATAACACATTTTAATTCAATTTTCATCCTCCTCCCTTACCAACACTCTACTCTCCCTCCATAATTTGATTACCTTCCCTTTTACAAAAGAGATCTATTTCTTTGCTTTCTATTTTTCATCTTTTATTTTGCTATTTAAATTATTTACACTTTGGGTTTCACATGTAAGGAAAACCGTGCAATATTTAATTTTCTATGTTTGATTTAATTTACTTAACATTATGATCTTAAGGGGCATTTATTTTCCTACAACTACTCAAATGTTTCCTTCCTTATTACAGAGTGGCACTTCATTGTGTATGAATGCCATATTTTAGCTATCTATTCATCTTCTCATGGTCATGTAGGTCACTTCCATGATTTAGTCTTTGTAAGTTGACCTGCTATAAACATTGAATTGTATGTGTCACTTTAATATAAGACATCAAACCTTATGGGAAGTTACCTGTAAGAGAAACAGCTAGGTTAAACAAAATTTTTATTTTAAGTTTTTTCAGGAATCTGCATGCTGATTTCCATAGAGTTTGTAGTAGGTACTTTGCCATCAACAATGCAGAAGTGTGCTTTTATTCATCCAACCTCACAAAACTTTTTTATTACTTTTTCTGAATTCCCATTCTTTCTAGATTATGGTAGAATTTCTATGTTGCTTCAATTTGCATTATTCTTTTCTTTTTTAACTGGGAATCGAACTCACGACCTTTCTTGTCAAGGAGGTGTTGTGTTGCTGAGCTATGTCCCTGACCCAATTTGCACTATTCTAATACACAAATATGTTGAATTATTTTCATGCATTTATTGGTCATTAGTACTTCAGACGAGTGTCTATTTCAGTAGTCCATTTTTGGTTGGGTTTTGTATTTTGGGATGGTTAATTTTTTGAGTTTTTTATATAGTTTATATATTAGTTCTCAGTCTGAAGTATAACTAGCATTTGTTTTTCCCATTTTATAAATTGTCTCTTCAATCTGTTGATTCTATTTTTATGTAGATGCTTCATAATTTGCTATGATCCAATTTGTTTATTCTCGTTATTGGAGTTCTATTAAAAAAGGCCTTGACTACGACTTCAATGTTTTTATCTCCTTCATCTTCTAGCATGAGTTAACATTTAAAATTTTGAGCCGTTTTGATTTTTTTTCAATATATGGTCATATCAACAGTCTGGGTCTGACAGGGCCATTTTGTAGAATTTTGTAGATTCACTAAATCCTATTGCTGAAACAGAATTTTCAGGATACAACAGTTAGAGGCATGAAAAGAATTTATGAGGCAGAGATTTTAGGATACACTCAAGAGTGAAATTTGCACACTCAGACAAAAATGAGATGCACTGTGAGATAGAGCTAGGTATGTTCAAGGAGACTGGAAGTCATCTTTAAGAATGGCAATCAAATATGGGCATGGTGGTGCATGCCTGTAATCCCAGCACTCGGGAGGCTGAGGCAGCAGGATCCTTATGAGTTTGAAACTAGCCTGGGTTACAAAGTGAGCTTAAGGTCACCTGAACTGCATAGTGAGACTCTGTCACAAAAAAAAGGCAATCAAGTATGTTTATTCCTACTGTCTATCATGCTACCTGCCTGACAGATTCTGTCAGAAAGCAAGCCTTCTACACGTATTTGCAGTTCAGATATGCTGTCCACTGATATTACTGCTTCCTTGAGGTTCGAGAAAGCACAGTTTGCAGGTGATAAAAGGCAGGTACAGAGCACGGATTTACAGGCTTATGTATTTGAGACCTTTAGAAACTTTTTGAACGTGTTTCGTGAAAGGGAAAAAGGCTTGAGTAATTTGTGTCTTGAAGCTGCAGTTAAACACAATTTAGAATCTCGATTTCCTTGTCTCCTTTCTGCCTAGTTTTATTTCTCCTATCCTAAATCAATGAAAAAATACCAGTCTAGATTCAGTCTTCTGCATGTGCATAGCCAGCTTTCCCAGTACCTTTTGCTAGCCCAACTATCTTTCCTCCAATGTATGTTGTTGGATCCATTGTCAAAAATAGATAGCTGAATATGCCTGCTGTTGTTTCTCCATCTTCAGTTCTGTTCTGTTGATTCATGAGATTGTCTTTTGTTGCTGCTGGCACCATGGTTGGGCTTTTTTTTTTTCCTATTTTTTTTTTAACAGTAGTTTTGTTAAACAACTTAAAATCTAGGATTGGAATGCTCCATCTTTGCTCTTGTTGCTCAAGATTGTTTTATTATTTTAGGTGTCTTTTGATTCGTTCTGAATGTTAAGACTTTCTTGCGAGTTCTGAGAGGAATTTTGCTCATGTTTTGATTGGGGTTGAGTTAAATCTACATATAAATTGTGGGAGTATGGCCGTCTTGACAATGTTTGTTCTCCCTCCACAGGATCAGTGGCTATCTTTCCATTTCTGTTGTCCTCTTCAGAGTATTAGAGTTTTATTGTAAATTTCTTTTCTTATAGTAGTTTTGGATTTGCATTTTTCCTTTTTTTCTAGGAGTCTGAGATGCATCATAAGGTTATTTATTGGGAATTCACTTTTTTTGGTTGTGGTCCTGCACAACAATAAATTTACCTTTTAAGTCTTTTCGATGTGTTACACAGGTTCTAGTATGTTGTATTAGGATTATTGTCTAATTATAAGGACTTCCTAATTTCTTCCTTGATTTCTTCTGTGCCCCAATGCTTACTAAAGATTATTTCCTTTCCTGTTTATTTCTAATTTCATTACACTATAATCTAATACTATCTATGAAACATTGGGATTCTTTTGTATTTATTTAAGCATGTTTTATGGCCCTGAGTGTCATGTGTTTTGGAGAACGTTTCACATCCTTCTGTGAAGAACGTGAATTCTTTTTTGGATGGAACACTGTAGATATCTTAAGTGCATTTCATTAAAGGTGTAGCTTAATTCATATTTTTTGTTGACATTTTCATTTTAAAAACCAAAAAAAGAATAAAAACGGTGATACAGAGCTTCAAAACTAAACAATAGAAGATATCATATTGTTATCTTTAAAGTAGATGTTTAGGCCAGGGATATAGCTCAATGTTATAAGCACCTGCCTGGCAAATGTGAGGTCCTGAGTTCGATTCCTGGTACCAAAATAAATAAAAATGTAGATGTTCAGATTTCAAGATATAGGCTTTTAAAAAATCATCAAACTATCAATTTTTTTTTCCTGTTGAACTTTCTGTTTCTGACAGTGGGGAATTGATGTCCGGACCATTGTGTTTATTTATTTATTTTTTTTTTCGGCACCGGGGATCAAACTCACAGCCTCACACCTGCCAGGGCAGGCGCTTAAGACACTAAGTCAAAGTCCCGGCCCTGGTTTTTTGAGGCAGGGTCGCACTATGTAGCTCAGGCCAGTCTTGCGCTCGCGTTGTAGCCAAAGCGGGCCTCAAACTCACAATGCTCCACCTACCTCAGCCTCCCGAGTGCTGGGATTAAAGGCGTGCGCCACCACGCCCGGCTGCCATTGTGTTTATTTTTATCTGATCTTTCACATCAAGTGATATTTGTTTTCTGAGTTGTTCATTATACATATGTTTATAATTGTTATCCCTTCCTGTTTTATTGTTCTGTTAATGTGTGGTAACTGTTTTGCCTCTTCTGATTAGTTTTGGATCAAAGTCCACTTTTTCAGAAAATCGGATAGCTACTCTGTTTTATTTTAAAGACCCTATTGCATGGAGTAGGGCTTTTTCTGTTTTTACTTTTAGTCTATGCATTCGTTTATGGATTAAATGTGTTTCTTGCATACGGCATATTTTCTTGTCGTTTTTTCATCCAATCTGCCAAATAAAGCAATCTTTCTTTTGCGGAGGGTGGATTAGAAAGTTGAGACCAGTTACATTGAGACTTATTACTGGAAGGCACCGACTTGTTCCTGACATTGCATCTTTTTCGTGTTGCTTATTCTTTTTTTCCCTTCTGCTTAACTGCTCACCCTGTCTGATATATTCATTTCATTAGATTTTTTTGGTATTGTTGGCCTCACTGTCTCTATATGATATATTGTGAAGAATTTTTAGAGTATTAACTTGGAGGTATTGCATTCCTTAAGGTGGTACTTGTCATGAAAGTACCTTATTTCTATATTAAATTTGGAAGATAATTTCAAAGGTTATAGAAGTCTAAGTTGAAAGTAGTTGTATTAGGGTCTAAAATAGTTCAACACAGGCTCTTTTGGCCTTTGAGATTTGTGTTGAATGTTTGTTGTAATTATAATAGGTTTTTTGATCCCTGGTACCAAAAGAAAAAGTTATAATAGGTTTACCTTTATAAGTGATTTGTTGTTTTTATCTAACACTTTTTAAGATTTTGTCCTCGTGTTAGACATCTGGAATTTTGAATATGTTGGGTCACAGAGAAGTTCTTTTTTGATTCTGTTGTTTGGAGTTCTGTATATATCATTTATCTGTATGTTAAATTCTTTCCCTGTGTTTGGAAAATATTTTGTCATTATTTATGTTTAAGTTTTTTTATTCCATTTGTGCTGTCTTCTGAGTTTTGCTAGTTCTA
This sequence comes from Dasyprocta punctata, assembly GCA_004363535.1. Taxonomy (NCBI): domain Eukaryota; kingdom Metazoa; phylum Chordata; class Mammalia; order Rodentia; family Dasyproctidae; genus Dasyprocta; species Dasyprocta punctata. Next base: position 45,499 of record RJWM01000435.1, read on the forward strand.
ATTAATCTTAGATTAGTCTTCTCTACATTTTCTAGCAGATGTTCTATCCATTTTTCACGTTATTTTGTTATTTTTAAGGTATCTCTGAATGCATCATCATTTACATCAACCCTGTCTTCTAGATAAGACATTGTCTTCACATTGGTCCCTTTCATTTCCCATAATTTCAAAAAGATTTTTGTGTGCTGAATCTCTCCTTGGTACTATTTTTGATCTCAAATTCTTTGCTTGAAAGGCAATTCAAACTGTGTATCTTTTTAGCTCTGCTAGCTTTTCATTAGTGTTGTTTGTAAGCTCTGATGTTTTGTTTATTAAATCTGCTGTCTGTTCAGTTATATCTTACTTGAACCTTAAAATGCAATTTATTGATCTGGTTTTTCCAACATTTTTTTTTTTTACTTTGCGTGCTTCAGCTATTTGACATTTTATTTCCTACATGTTGATGCTCCATTTATCAGCTTTGAGAGAGTCTGGAGGTTTTGGAGGCATTTTGTTGTCATTCTCATATTTTTAGCATGTGAGTGTGTGTGTGTGTGTGTGTGTGCACGCACTGAAATTTTCCAGCCATTTATAGTGGAAAAATTTTGCTGCTAGGATGGTGATCTCTTTAGTTAATGCTTGCCTTTTGCTGATGACTAGTCACTGTGGCTCTCCATGGACCTTTCTTCTAGATCTAATCATCTATGTTGATTTGGCAGGGAAGGTTGCAGTATAATTAGTCCAACACCAAGATTTCTGGAAGTGAACCACAGGATTGTCAATGATACAAAGACAAACCTGATATTCACATACAATAAAAACTAATTAACAGCAATACCTATGCTACTGTGGCAATATCAAGAAACTCACCAGCAATAATAGAGTAACAATAACTGGAAATTGATAAAGCATAAGAAAAAATAGAAGCTACCACTGTGACACCCTTAACCATAGAAAACAGATTTATAATTATAATATTGACACAGAGACAAACCAAATTTCAATATGTATTGTCTACTAATCGCAGCTATACCACCATTAAAAATACAGAAAAATCACAAAAAAAGACATAGAATTAACTAAGTACCTAAAGATTGATAAAGCTTAATTGTTATACTATTAAAGATGGAGAGAGTGGGCAACTGAAGAATGAAACAAGTAAAATTTTAGAAACAAAGAAAATTGAAATGAAAAGGAGGAGAAAAAGGTCAAATTGAGGTTTTTATTGTAGATTGAAAGAAAATTCATGGAATTACATGAAAGTAACAGAAAATGACAAACAAAAAAAGTAGAAGGAAAAAAGTAGAGAACAAATATGGAAAAAAATAAAAAAAAAGAAAAAAAACCCACAAAATGAATGGAAAAAAAAAACAGGTGGGGGATGAATCCAAATTTTTTTCTCTGTGGTTTTTAGTGAATGCCTTCTTCCCATTGTCTGCATGGGATGGAATCCGTCACTATGGGAGAATGATAGTGAGTTGCTGTTAGGACCATTTTCTTCTATACTCATGTCTTTTTGTGTGAATACCGAGCACTACCCGACTGTTTCACTGTGTGTTGTTAGTCAATGGTGTTCAGCCTGAGACTACAGTCACTACAGAAGCTGCCAGTTATCATGTTTCTCTGTGCACCACAAGTCCTAACTTCCTCCATCATCTTATATTCTTATCAATTCTCTCGTTTTTCTTTCTTTCTTTCTCTTTCTTTCTTTCTTTCTTTCTTTCTTTCTTTTTCTCTGTTTTCATACTTTCTTTTTTCTTTCTTTCTTTTGTTCTTTCTTTTCCTTTCTTTTTCTTTCTGTTTTGTAAGAACAATAGACTCTAAATTCTTACTAAATTTCATGTTTGCATTATTGCATATTTGACTATATTCACATTACTGTCCATTAAAGAAGCATCATTTTCCTTAAACAGCACCTTCCAAATTAGTTTTCCCTCACCTCCTGACTACTGAACTTTATCTTTCTATGAGTCTGAATTTTTTATATTTCAAATGTAAGTGGATTATTCTGTACTTGCCTCTGTTTTCTGGATGACTTTACGCAGAAGGATGCTCTTTAGGTTTCTTTGTCATAAAGAGCAGAATCTCTTTCCTTTTAAAAGACAACACTATTTCATTGTGTAAGTATACCATCCTTTCTTCATTCATTCATCATTCATCAGCAAACACTTCAGTTGCTTTCATATCTTAGCAACTGTGAATAATGCTGTAATGAACATGTGTGTGGTGGTTAGAGCTTCAAGTTAAATGGATTTAGGATTCATCCCAGAGATCATTGAATCGTTTGCCTGATTAGTATGCAAAGACTTAATAAATATATACTGTAGTTGAACTCTCTCTAGCTTTGTCATTGTGTTTATTAGATTTAGTAGGCCAGTGCCTTCAAATAACTTACGGCATTTCCAAAGTTTCTAAGATACTCCTCTCATCCCAGTCTCAGAGCACTAAGGGTACTGAGTGTTTTCATGTGACAGACTCAGGCTCTCCTAAATGTGTGTCTGCTTTCCAAATTCTGACTCAGTGCCCCTTCTCTATGTCAAATATGTCAAATGTGGCTCAAAGAGTTTTGCATAGAACTTTACCCACCAATCTACATTGTGTACCTCACAAATCTTGATGGCATCTACATGATTTTAATTACGTATCATGCAGAAGGTAAGAGACTCCCAACTAGATTACAAAGAATATCATCAAATTTGTTTGTGGTAAACTGGACATGATGGTTCACGCCTTTAATCCTAGCACTTGGGAGGCCGAGACAGGAGGATCCTTGTGAGTTCAAGACCAGCCTGGGCTACAAAGTGAGTTCAAGGTCAGCCTGAACTGCATAGTGACGCCCTGCGTTAAAAAAATAGGGCTAGGAATTTAGCTTGGTGGCCTAAGCACCTGACTGGCAAGCACAAGGTTGTGAGTTCGATCCCTGGTACAAAAAAAGTTTTTTTATGAATCAAGATAGATATTGTCATAGACTAAAGTCACTGGGAATTTCCATCAATAGGACAATGACAAACATAAATGTAGTATCAGAACCAGAGCTACCACAGAGTGTTCCCATTTGTATACTTCGTTGTGAAGCCATGGAATCAAAACCACTGTGGCATCTATAGTTGTATAACATCTAGTGGAGTCAAATTAACAGGACTCACAATAAAATGCTAGAGCTAGAGAGTTACCAGTATGAAGTACCAACATAGAGGAACTGCATACCTGAAACTTCAATCCAAGAGAGCAGAAGTACAGTCTGAGTCCAATGCATGGTCCACAAGATCTAGGATATTGTTAAAGGTGTTTATTATTCAGCTTCAAGATTAAATACTTTTTTCCTCAGTCGGTTTGAACTTACTTAAGATACATTATTTCTTTATTCTTGCCTGTGTCTCTACCTTTAAGTGAGAATGTTTGTCCTTTCAGTGACCTACAATGGATTTAGGAGGCAGGTTAGTTATTTTCATTTCACAAGGTTATAAATGGAATGGGTTGGTGCCATAATGAATGGTGCTGTAAGGCTCATCCATATCTGGATCATTTGAAATTCTAGATTTCAGACTTTTGAGTTGGTGCCGGTATGAATTAGTATTTTTGTATACTGAGGTAGATTGACTGTACTGTGCATTTAAGAAGGAAATGGATTTTAAAAGCCAGAAATTGAATGCTATGGGTTGAATGTGTTCCCGAAATGCTTATGTGCTGGAAATTGAGTCTCAGAATTCACATGTTAATGATGTTTGGCAGGGGGAGTCTTTGGGAAGTGAATAGCAATAGATAAGATGAAAATGTTGAGGCCATCATAAGGACATTAATGCTTTTATAAGAAGACAAAGATACACTCTAACTCGCATGTGTCTTACCATATGGTATATTAAGAAGGGTCTTATCACATGCCAAGATAATAGTTTTAGGTTTCCCAGTCTTTAGAAATTTGAGTTAAATAGCCTGTATTCCTTACAAATTACCTCCTGAATGATATTTTTATTGTAATAGAAAATTGACTACAACAATATCGTATTGTAAATTAGATATATTTTTTCCTTATGATTAGAGAAGTTGAGTGTCTTTTCCTGTACTTGTTGGCATTCTCAAGAGTGTTTATTTAAGTCTTTTGTCCATTTTTATTGTTTTTGTTTTATAGTTACACTACCTATTGTGGATCTGTTTCCAAAAGTTTTGAAATCAGGCATTCAAAAACATTTCTGCATTCCTGTGTTCATAGCAGTATTACATGCATTAAACAAAATATGAAAATAAATCTAGCGTCCACCTATGGATGAATCAATAGAAATGTAGGGTATATACATTTAGTGGAATACCATCTAGTCTTTAAAAAAAAAAAACAGAGAATTCTGTCATGAGCAATATGCATGAACTTGGTGGCAGTAAATATAGAAACTGTATGATGCATATACCAAATACTAGTAAATATTAAAGTTCTTAGTAGAAAGTAATGAAAAATGAAAGAAAACCACTTTTCATACAAATTCGGACTGCTTAAAAGTGAGCTAGTTGAAGTCCAGTTGGAATTGAACAGTTTACTATAGTTTTTAATTATCATTATCAATTGCTTTAGGTCATGTTTCAATAACAAAGCTGACACTATTCAACCAAAATGTAGTTAGTTATGGAGCTTATTTTGTACACAACCTTCAATTTTTATCAAAGCCTTTGTTTCCGCTGTGCTTACAAGCTGAACCAGCTGTGAAAGGTGTAAGCATTATAGTGTGTATTCAGCAAAGATCTGTCATTTTGTGCTTACTGCAAGGCAAACGGCTTTGCCAGTTGGGGCTACAATTTATCAAGTTGGCAGAGTAACAATTTTCATTGCTGTAAAAAATTTCATCATGGATATTCAATTCTGAACAGTTAACATGAAAGTGAGGTCCTAGCAGGTGACTTCATCTATGTCTTATCTGTATTGTAATCATTGATGACACTGACCAGGAGATGAAGATCATTTTGGTCCCTGGAACTGAAACACATCTCTGACAGATTTATCTGCCTCAACTGCCACCAAGAGTCCCTGGGTTTCAGGAACAGATGTAATATAGCAAAGCAGCATCTCCCTATAGAACAATAAAAATCCTTTTTGTCACAGTTGCTTCAGAATGAACACAGGGCAAAGAAAACAGGAAATGTTAATTTTCAAAATTACATGAATAGCTTTAACTACTAGGTAATATAGTTCGCAAATAAGAAATGAAAACAGTGACCTGTTTTTTGGCAGAGATATATCCATAGATGGTTCACAAACTACAATTCCTTAATATGCATTTTTATTAATGTCAGTAGGCAGGAAGACAATCACTCTACTAGTAATAAGTTTGATGGACTTACAGTGCTCCTGAATCACTAACTGCCAGTTTTAGTGTCCCAATATTAGAAAAAATGTATTGAAATATTAGAAAAATATTTTATAAAAATTAGTTGAAGAATAAATCATGGGTGAAGGGAGATTCCAGCATGCTAATGTCTCATATCTGCCTAATTTGTCATTGCATAATTCAATTTCTTTATTTCGTTTATTGGTACACTTTAGGTGTTTGTTATCATCACATTTGTCATAGGGAATTTGTACCTGTACATGTTATAACTTGATTTCCTTCCCAATCCCTTACTCTCCCTTTAAACCCTCTTCCCCTCCCTATTTATGAAAGCTTTCTTTCCATTTAAAAAAAAAAAAAACATTTGACCACATTCCTTCGTTACAATGAGTGAGAAGGATATGTTTGAGTTTATCTTTCATGGGGAAAGAATTAGGAATCAACTGGAGATACAGAAGTGTAGATTGGTCTTTATTAACTGTAGTTATTATACCTCAAACTAGATGATTAAATATTTGTGTGGGGAGTTAACTATTTGATCAAATAGAAGTGTGGGGCTCACAATTAATTTGGCTTTCCCTGATATTCATTCCCAAACAAAACAAACAATTTTTCTAAAGTGTGTTTGCACACATAGTAACAACAACTACCCCAGAAATAATTTCGACCAGATAGTTGAAAAATTACAAAATTTTCTGTGTCTTCAATTTTACTCACCTCAGTTTATTTTATTTTAGATGAATTGGTAAACTCTTTTGTAATGATAATCCTCTAATACTAAAATTATTAACAATAGTGACTTACTGCTTTCCTGAAACTATATCATATATTCTTTTAAGACTTCAAATTAGAAATATCATAACAAAAGTGTATGGTGCAGAAAAGTTCCTCAACCCCTGGTTGCCAAGAAGACGACCGAATAAAGGAAGAGCCAGGGACAAGAATACACTCTTCCAGGTCATGCCCCAAGTGACTCAACTCTTCTTACCAGGCCCTACCTCCTAACATTTGAGATTTTGGAAAACATTTTATATTTGATTCATAACAATGTGGTTATTACTATGGCTAACATTTTATAAATGAAAAACTACAATTTGAAAGATTTAACAAATTTTGAAATTTACACAGTTGTTAAATGGGGACTTAGGATATGAACTCAGGTCTTCCAATTTCCATATTCTGGAGTCTTAAATGTTAAATTGTGGTGTTGTAAATATCCAGCTTATTTTTCCATTACCTTGAACTATTAAACACAGTTTTTTCACAATTCCATCACCTTCAATTTGTCTTTCAATTGTCTTTCCTAATATTATGCTCATTTTTCCCATTAAAAACATGAAAATGAATGAGCAGCTGAGGAGGGGAAGCTAGAGAAGAAATACACAAGAACGCACTTGTATCAGATGTTTCTTTTAACTTACTGATTTATCTCAAGTTTTACACAAACACACAACAAAACCAACGTTTTATAAGATCATAATGATTGGCTATCGTCGACAGAGCTCAAAAAAGCTCATAAGATGCTGACTAATGTCAGCAGGTCATGAATGAACAAAAGCTCACAAATGGGAAGACTACGTGAAGGAGAAGCCCACCAGATGGACTGCAGTGTCATGGGTGTTTAGAAAAAGAAGTAGGATCACTCTTTGACATTGGCACTGCTCACACACCAAGCTCTGTGGACACACCATTGTGCAAAAAGATCCAATTTTCTGAGTGAATGAGTATAGCTGTGGCTGTCATACTGCAAATGTCACCTAACCTAACAGCCTCCACGCAGTTTCAAACTGTTCTTATTCTCTTTCTACTGGTATAAGGAGCCTAGTGAGTAAAACGGTCATAGTAGATGACTTTTACAGATCAGGCAACTATGGAAAGCATAAGACAGATAATCACTTAACTGGCAGTGACTGAGTCAGACCTAGGTAACTCTTGAGTCGCAGAGAAATAAAAAGCATGATTCTGTCAAGGAAACTGGAACCAGGTATTGAACGATGTAGATGAGAGTGAGAACTGTAGGGTCATGTAGCACCTGTGACTAGTGTGATCCAGGAATGAAGAAAAGTTGGAACAGTGCCAGAGAAGGTACTTTTCCATTGCTGCCAGCAAATTCCATGTCCCTGCAGAATCTTTCCAATGACCCACAAAGTACACATGAACTGGAGTCCAGCAGCCAGTGCAGTCCTTCTTCCCAGCAGAAACCTACTAAGCCTGGACTTTACTTGTTTTGTGGTCTTTTGAGTTCTGAACGGAAAACTTCCATATTGAACAACCTACGGTGCTCCAGCTCTACTCTTTCAGGTGACATCTCTGAATCTTTCACGACTCTTCATAAAAGCCATTCAAGTATAGTTACAGCAGTGATCCTACTTTTCTGGTATCAGAGTCTGTCTTAATTACTTTTCTGTTATTGCTGAGACAAGATGATTGTGGAGGTTTTAGTCCATACTCATCTGGTTCTGAGGTAAAGTAGATGGCACAACGGCGACAGTTCATGGTGGTAGAAGACAGCAAAAGCAGAAAAAGCAAAGTAGGGAATAAGCCTCTTTCCCTCCTTTGTATTATCATCAGCCTATTCCCTCCTAGGGAGGGTGTGGCACTCTTACCATCTCCATGCTCTCCTCTTGCATAGGATGAGGATGTTTAAAAAGTGAGGACCCTGGCACCCTGCAGAGTGGCTTAGTTAAACTTCTAAACTTTTCAAGTTGATGCAGTGTATCCACCATTACAACACTAAAAGTAGACTTGACAAAAAGCAGCAAAACAAGAGGTATTACAGTCCCAGATTTCAAGTTATATTAGAAAACTACAGTAATAAAAACAACACGATAATGGCATAAAAAAAGATGTGGTAACCAATGGAATAGAATCGAAGGTGCAAAAATAACACCTTGCTTTCAGTCATCTGATTTTTGAGAACAGCATTGAAAATAAATGCTGGAGAAATGACATTCACTTTAACAAATGTTACTGAGAAAACTGGTTATATATGTGGAGAAGAATGAGCTAGGTCCGTATCTCTAACATCGTAATAAAATAAAATCAAACTGAATCAAATAACTTGGTATAAAGCAGACACTGGACCTGCTGGAATATAAAATACATAAAAGTTGTGGTGAAATATGCATAAACAAAACCTTTCTGAAAAGAACACCAATTTCACAAAGATTAACATCAAGAACCAACAAACGGTATTGTATTTAATTAAAAATCTTCTATACAAGTCGGGCATGGTGATACATTCCTTTAATCCCAGCACTTGGGAAAATGAGGCTGGTGGATCACCTTGAGTTCAAGGACAGCCTGGGTTAAATAATAAGTTTATAGGCAGTCTAAACTACATAGCAGAACTCTGTCTTGAAAAAAAAAGTCAAAATACTCTCTGTACAGTAAAGAAAGGAGCCAACAGGATAAATAAGCAACCTACAGAATATGAAAAAATCATTACTTGCTTCTCTGTTACTACTGACTATGTGTTTGTCCATCTACGTATATTTGCTTCTCAGAAAAAAAAAACTTTACATTTGGAATATTAAAAGAACTCTATAAAATTAGGCCTCCCAAAATAAATGACCCAAATAAAAATTGTGCAAATAAATAGACATGTCTTCAAACAGAAAACACAAATAGCCAATAAGTATATGAAACAAAATATTCAGCAGTTTTGGCTTTTAGCGAAATCAAATCAAAAGAATACTGACATTCCATCATACTCCAGTAAGAATGGATATCAGCAAGGACTCACAAAAACAAGAAATGCTGACAATGTTTTTGGGGAAAAAGTATCATTTTTCCATTGTTGATTGTGATCTATATTAGTGCAATCGCTATGAAAATCAGTATGGAAATTCCTCAAAAAATGCCAAATATAAATTCTGTTTGACCCAGCATTTTCTCCTCTAGGTATCTTCCCAAAAGAGCCAAATTCAGCTTATTACAGTAGCACGGGCTTAATCATGTTTATAGAAACATTTTTTACTATAACGAAATTATGAAAGGAGCCTATGCACCCACCAACAAATGAAAGGAATACATATATATATATATATGTATATATGTATCAGTGTTACTTAGCTATATAAAAATGTATTTCAGTCATTTATTTCCGTCATTTGTAGGAAAATAATACTATGTGAAACAAATCACACATGGAGGGTCAAATAGTAGATGAGTTCTTTTATATGGGAATTCCTAATTATAAATAATTTAAATATCAAAATAAATGAGAATTGTTAGAAAGCAGGAATATAGAATTTGTGGAGTTTAAAAGTGGATTTGGAGAAGGGAGTAGGAAGAGGGCAAGAATAATGAGAGTAAAAATGATCAATATGAGGTACATATATCTATCAATTCCTCAAAATGTGTATACAAGTGGGTTTTAGTACTCTTTGAAACTCATCTAATTTGGCACTCATCACATTTCGATCTGCAAAGTTTGCTCATATACTCATCGTTTGCTTGACATTCAGTACAGCACATTACCCTTTCCAACAGAAACAATTTGTTTTGTACTCAGGTGGTCCATAAGTTCTTATTTGTGAAATTTAGTGGGTTTGATCGAACTTTATCTTTCTTAATTTCCCTTTCACCTTTGGCATCATTTACATTTTCTCGTAGATTTATCTTCTATTGACTTCTTACATGGTCCTTTTCACGTTAGTTCTGCCCCTGTAATTATGAGCACTAGGACTCAGTATTTACCCTCCCCCACACACACATTGTTTCTTTTAGTTTTTCTCAAAGACTACTGCTATTAATCCTCTACTTTTCTTCTTTGCTTGACTCCAGAGAAGATCTCACTATCTCATTTACTTTGCTTCCATTTTAATCTACCTGCTGGTTATATCTCAGTTTGATTTTAAATCGTAGGACTACAAATCTTCCAAAATCTCAATTTAGTCTGTTTCCTCCACCACTGTTTTAATTTTGTCAATCATAATCTTTCATCTAGACTGCCGTAAAAATTTCCTAGTTAATTTCTTAACAGTCATATCTTCACCAATATTCATCTATAGTGTCCTCCACCTTAGACGTCTAAAGCACAAATGTGTTAATATCCCTTGCAAAAACTTCTTTTAGTGTTTCCTGTCATATGTGCCCGAAAGGCTAAACCCATTACTTTGGTATACCACCTTAGGGTATTGGTAGACTGGTCTTATTTATGTTTTTGGCTTAAAATTTCAAGATGGTCTCAGATGCATGTTAAATTGCTACCGCACTACAATAGTTGCCGGTAATAGAATATGCTATATTCTTGCATAATTTTATTCACTTCAAACGTCTTGTTATCAGTAACAAAACGTTATTGTCCATCATTCAGCTTGGCTATTAAGCAATTATCATTCTTCAAAAACCATCTAAAAAGTTGCTTTTGTATAATTTATCATATTTTCTCTGTGGCACATAATTTCTTCTATATCTTAATGCTCATAACACATTGTATTCACAACTATTATTATATACTCTATTAATAGTGTAGCATTTCTTTTCACATATTGATCTCCTCTGCCCTTTCTGAAAACATCAACATTATGAAATGCTTCTTATTTATCTCTGCATTCCTAAACTTTAGTAACTTCTTTTATTTTTTATGGTCTATCTATCTGTTTGTCTATACATCTATCTATCATCTATTTTTAGACTTCAAGATGATGATCTTTGGAGATGGAGCTTTTGAGAAGTAGTTTGGTTAGGAAGATGGAGCTCTTGTAATAGAATTAGTGCCTTCATAAGAGAATTTGCTTCCCCTCTTTCTGATAAGTGAGCATGTAACAGACATCTGTCTGCAAACTACAAAATCAACTTCGTCAAGAATTGTGATAAATTCACCTTCAGTTTGTACTTCCCCGTCTTCAAAACTGTAAGAAATAAGTCTTCATTGTTTAAGTCATCCATTCTAAAGTATTTTTGTTATTACAGTCTAAACCACTTGTGGTAGGATTCAACATGTTGCAAAAATTAATCAAGGAGTAAACCGGTGCAGACTTCTTAGCCAAGATGTACAGAGCAATGTGGTAGATGTTTCTATGATGTGTTCAAGTAAACAGGTCTCACAAATACACTTTTATATGACAATCCAATCTAAATAACTTAAGAGTGTGAAGCTAATCATAGTAAGTGACAAATCTGGAACAAACAACTTATCCACATTATAGTATTTGTTTATGTTCCTCCGAAAAATATTAATGCAACTTGACTGCATGAGGGTTTCATCAAGGATATTAGTGATGTTACCCATTGGTAGTTCTCTTACTGCTGAAAACACTTAGGGATATATTTATTTAAAAGACATGGAGTGAAGAGTTGCTGAGATATAGAGATAAATAAATATTATTCTTGCTTTCAGAGAGCTAAAAATAATGACTTAGGATACAAGACGATTTGAAACCATTATGATCTATAAAGTGAAGCAACAGCATTTATACATTTTTACACATTATGTTTTGACTAAATAATCTTTATCACATTAAAATTAATCCTTCTTCTTTCACTTTATTTTAAGAAATCGTTTTCTTTCTAAAGAAGGGAGAAGAAGTAATTGCCAAGATTCCCTGAAAAACAGATGGGAGGCCACAGTGCCTGAGATATATGCAGCAACAAAATAGGTTGTGGGCTTCAGTGTTTTTCCTCGGTTGCTGTTAAAGTTTTGCCCTGATTCTAAAGTTTGAGTTTCCATGTCAAAGAAAAGACAGCTTTGAATTTCCTACACATAGTTTAGAATGTACTAAGGAGTATAGCTCAAACTTGAGGAATCATAAATATAAATACATTTAGCCAGGCATGGCGGCTCACACCTTTAATCCGAGCACTCAGGAGGCTGAGGCAGGAGGAGCGTTGTGAGTTCGAGTCCGGATTGGACTACAATGAGAGCGCAAGGCTGGCTACATAGTGCTACCCTGCCTCAAAAAACCAGGGCTGGCAGTTTGGCTCAGTGACTTAAGCACCTGTCTGACAGGCGCGAGGTTGTGAATTCAATCCCTGGTGCCAGAAAAACAAAACAAAACAAAACAAAACAAAACAAAACAGGGCCGAGAGTTTGACTCAGTGGCTCCAGCGCCTGCTTGGCAGGCATGAGGTTGTGAATTTGACCCCCAGTACTGACCAAAAAAAATAAACTAAAAAAAGAAATATATATGTATATATATATTTATATATATATGTATAAACACACTATACATAAATGTATAAAATACTTTAGCCTATGTCATATATAATTTTTAAAAGAAAAAAGCAAATAAGTATGCATCATATCTGGGAAAGAATGGATTCTGCCTCATAAATACAAGGACAAACTGAAGGTTACCTTTTTCCAGGCAAAGTTTTTCCTTTATAAAATTTCAGAACTTTACTGTATTTTTGTACATTTGCATCTATACAACTGCAATCTTTTCCTGACTGATTTGTCTCCCTAGATTTTGAGCCCCCTTTCTCTGATCAGCACCTCCCTGATAAAATCCTCCTATTCCTCAACAGTGGCTCTGAATTAAGGTTTTGAACTTGTTCTGGTCATAATCATTCCCATGCTATTTTCTCTTCACTTGGTTGCCATTTGTTTTCAATTTACGTTCTTGCTGCATAAAGATACTTAGTTTCACGTGATTCAGCATTCTGTGACACACTATTCTTGTAATCTTTGCATATGTTGCTTCCTCTCGATGCAATTCTTTTAGATTCCAGTTTCAACTTTACCTCACTGAAATCCTTCAGGTTTAATTTGGTTTGTTATTTGAAACTTTCTTCAACTATTTTAGGAAAGATTAGTTAATTGTCCTTTAAGCTTTTAAAGTCAATGTGAAAGTCTGAATTGTAATTGTATCATAAAATATTACATTTTTTTGCTCTTAGATGTCTTCCCAAGAATTCAAATTCCCAAGAATTTCCAAGAATTCAAATTCAAAATGTCTTTAATATTCTGGCATCATGACCCTCAGTGAAATACAAGGTATATAGTACACATTCACAAAATTCATATTGATTGACTAAATAAATTATACTATAGACCCTCTTGGATTATTTTTACATGCTTTTGAAATCTTTATTTTATGAATTTTACTTTACTTCGATGTTGATATAAGACGATCAACAGCATAGACTAGGCAAGTAAACATGGAATATCAACAGAATGATATTCTCCACTTAAAGAAATCTTTTCAATATCTCTCTTTTATAGTGCCATATAAGAATTTCTCTATTTTTCTTACATGCATGGTTAACCAGGCAGTTTCACAATAAGTGAATTAAATCAACCATAAAATATAACAATTTGTTAATAGAAACATAGCTCTTAATAGCCACAGGACATTGTAATTAAAATGTAGTAAAAGATAATATATTACATTGTTGGGACTGTTTAAAACACTCTTTTGGAATGTTTAGTAAAAACAGTTAATCCTTTAACATGACTAGAAAAATAAAATATTTAGAAGCAAAAGTATAACCTGTAATCCCATCACTGAGGAAAGTTGAGGAAAGATGATTGAAAATTCAAGCCCAGCCTGGTGTACTTTGCAACTTAGTGAGACCCTCTTTCATAACAAAGAATAAGACTGAAGATATAGATCAATGTGAAGGCCCTGGATTCAGTCACCAGTACTGCTCACCCAAAATATCAATCAATCAATCTATCTATCTATTCTATAGCTACAGATATATATATATATATATATATATATATATATATATATATATCAGGAAAAACAATCTATATAGTTCATATTTATAGCTATTTCCTTTCTGACTATGTGTATTTTACAATGTATATGTTTTTTATTATTTTAATTTTATTGAAATAATATATAGATATGATTATAGAATTGTGTATAACAATTAATAAATTACATGTGCTTTATGACTCACTAGCCTCACTACAAGTTCTAATTCCAAGAATTAATATTGTTTTGCTCACGGTCTAAAATATATTTGTTAAACTACATCCATAGGGTACAATGTGATGAGTTTTGACAAATGTATACAGTTATACAATCAGTACATTTGATATATCTAATGTGTCCATCGTCCAGAATTTCCTTTATTGTGATGAATGTTTTCTACTCACTCCCTTTTTCTGAACAATCAAGAAACACTTTCTTTTCTATTAATATAGACTTCTATTTTTAAAAACTTAGTTCAGTTAGAAACATAGCTTGCACTGCATTGCTTTGTTTTCACTCAGCATACTGTTATTGAGGTTCGTCCATGCTATTAAATATATCAGTACTCTATGTTGTTGTTGCAGAATATCTTAGTGCATTTTGACTTTTCATATCAAAATAGCTGAAGGTGGTAGATTAAAAACGAAAATAAATTTGTTTAGCTCAAAATTCTAGTGGTCCGAGAGTATAACACTAGCCACTGCTCAGTTTCTAATGAAGCCTTCATGGTGGATGGTATGATGTGACAGTGCCCATATAACAACTGTCAGTGGAGGTGTGTGGAAGAGGTAAAAGAATAAACCAAACCTTTCTTTATAACAATCCATTCCTTTTTAAAGTAATCTAACAGCATGAAATTCAAACATTATCATGACAACTAATCCAGTATTGAAAGACTTAAGCTAGTCTTTAGTAAACATTAATTCATTTATGAGGCTGAAGCCTCTTTTACTTAATTATCCCTTACAGATCCTGCTATCTCTCAAAAATGTTGGTCTGGAAATCAAATTTCAAGTTTCTTCTATAGGAAAAAATCGTATCCCAAGCTTGGTATTGAGTAACATTCTGAAATAAATATTTTAATATATGCATTTTCAGTTTTTTAATTTGTAGATGGAAATGCAAAAACAAAAATATGCTTATGCTGTTCCTACTGATTTGTTGACTTAATGCATTGCTAATTAACATTCTACTCCAAAAGGCAAGGTTTTAAGTTAACTCCATTTTCTTAAACTATATTTATTATCTCTAAATAATATGCTTGAAAGTATTTGATTTGTTTCAATAACTCTGCTTAGACAATTGTTTTCCCTCACTAACTACTGTACTTACCTAACTTATTCCTTTCTTTTTTGCTTTTTCTTTTCTTTTCTTTTTTTTTTTTTTTTTGATTATGTGTTTGTTTTTAGTTTTTGAAACTGGCAAAGTTTATTGGGGAAAAATAGAACAGGAAAGAGGTAGTAGCATCTAATTCCTTAATTTTGAAAAGATCAAAATACTTTTCTCAAGAATTTTTTAGGAATGAGAAGCTTCTCATGAGTAAGTTTTCTATCTAATTGAAACTTTTTATGTATTTTCTGTGTTTTTCTTTCAAAATTATTACTTTTTTATTGGCACATGTTTCCCATATTGTGTCTCTTCTAGGATATGTCTTCAACTTCAATTATCAAGTTTCTATGTAAATTTTAATTTGAAAATTATATCTTTTGATAATATTCACATTCATGTATAGTAAATTTTCCTCTTTCATTCTATTTTAAATGAATAACATTGCTTTGCAAGTCCCTCTGAGAATACAAATTTAAGGACTCTTATTCGTGCTAGTTTCTTTTAATTTTAGTTTTTTAATTATATATTTAAATTTAAATTTTTCCTCAAGAGTGAATACTTGGGTTGTTCTTTTTGTTCTATGTCTTTCATGTTGTTAATTTTCTTCATTCTTGCTGTTTTGCTTTACATTTGAGAATAGGCAGTTTGTCTGATACTGCTCAGTGCTCTGTTTCTACATGCGCTATTTTCTCATTTGGTTTCCCTCTGTTTATGAATCACATTGAATTCTGTTTATGTGGAATAGCCGTATCCAATGTCAAATTTTATTTTAAGGAAATTAGTTACTGTGTGAAGCTTCAGGCTAGGATGGGAGTATTGTACTTCTGAGCCCACACATTCACCCTAAGAGTTCTAATTCTCAACTTGATGGCTCACAGGTTTTAGGCACAGTTCTTTCACATTTGTGTAAAGCTAAAATGCTTAGCTGCCTGGATTCTAAATGTAGCGTCAGGTAGGGATTTGGAGAGCTAGTAAATCACCCGTGAACAGATTCTCCGCTTATCCAGGTTCATGGTTTCACTATGGTGAGGAACGCAGAAGTGAGGTGAAGCTTGCTCAAAACTGAAGTTGTCTCCGGAAGAGAATGAGAAAGTCAGAAACGAAAGTAATGTGAAGCAGAGGATAAGATATAATATTGCTAGGGCAAAGACAAAGATGCTGAGAAGCAAATTAAACTGCAGGGAGAACTCCAATAAGCTTCTCAACATGGTGTCTTAACTCTGTCTATACTTATAGAGGTAAGCTGATCTCTAAAAATTAACTGTTTCACTGATTGGTGTACCCTAGCCAATCAGAGTCTTAGTCTTGGTAGCTGGGATGAGTTGTCGCTGAGGCGAGCTAAGGGTCCTAAGTCTAGAGGCATACAGGAAATCCATGTAAGCTGACTCCTAAAAATAACTGTACCACACCTACAAAGTTTACACAAAGGTTAATTTTCAGTAAGCAGGTGACCATTTCTACAACTGCATTGTTAACCATGCCACATCAGTCATTTTGTGCCCTGTATTATTGCCTATCTCCCCTTCTAACTATCTCTACATCAGCAAACAAGAAAAGGAGAAAAATGCTGGGATGTTTTTTTATTTGGTGGCTATTGTTTTTATTTTATTTTAAACAAAAGAAAAATAAGAAAATAAAACAAAAATTTCACAATCAGCCAATAAGACAGTAACAATCATCAGCACATTGCATATTACTATATTCCCAGAAATTATTTAAGATAAAAATATAGACATGAGACATTATTGAACAAATTATTAACACAAAACTTTTGCCTCAATGTAGCAAGAGAAACCTGCTATATGACTATCTTTTTGTTATGATTACTCTATTGTTTTCAAATAAACATTTCACATTAAAAATAAAATCTGAAGATGACCCTGAGAAAACTACATTTCACTCAAAATTCTTTTCCTCTGACTGTCCCAATTAATTTTTTATATACATAGATTTTGTTTCAGTTCATCACACCAGTGCAACGATGTGATAATCTAATGTGTGTGACTTATTTAGTTCACAAAGAAGTATATTTTCAGTACTCATCCATTTAAGGGTGAAAATGTCTAGTTTATTGTTCTTTATAGCTGAGTAATATTCCATTCTGTAGAAATGACACATCTTTTTGATCCATTCCTCAGTTGAGGGGCGTTTAGGTTGTTTCCAACATCTAGCTATTATGAATTGGGCAGATATGAACATATGTGCACATATATCACTGTGGTGAGATGTTTTTAGTTCTTTTGGGAAGACACCCAGAAGGGGAATAACTGGGCCAAATGGGGTCTCGAATCCTAGCCTTTTGAGAAATCTCCACACTGACATCCACAGTGGTTGCACCAGCCTGCAATCTCACCAACAGTGGAGAAGGGTTCTTTTTTGCCTACAGCCCCTCCAGCATTTGTTATTGAAAGTTGACTTCATAATACTAGCCATTCTTCCTGAACTGAGGTGGAACCTGAGTGTTACTTTCATTTGCATCTCTTGAATGGCCAGTGCTGTTGAAAATTTTTTCACATATTTATTTGCTGTTTGTACTGCTTGTTCTGAGAAGTAGGTGTTCATCTCAGATGCCCATTCTTGGATTGGGTCTTTAAATCTTGGAGGGCTGATTTTTTTTAAGTTCTTTACAGGTTTTCCAAATTAATCCTTTTTCTGAGGGACAGCTGGCAAACAATTTCTCCCACATTGTGGGTAGTCTCTTCACACTGTTGGTATTTTTTCTTGCTGTACAAAAGCTTTTCAGTAGGATGAGATCCCATTTGTTGATTATTTGCATTAATTCCTGTGCAGTCTGGCTTTTATTCATAAGGTCTTTGCCTACACCAATGTCTTCAAGAGTTTTACTTACTCTATCTTCCAGCAGATTTAATGTTTCTGTTTTAATGTTGAGATCTTTAATCCATTGAGGTTTTAATTTAGTACATGGAGAAAGATATGGGTCTAATCTTAATCTTTGGCATGTGGGAAGCCAATTTTTCCAACACCATTTATTAAAAAGGCTATCTTTCTTCCAGTGAATATGTTTGGCACCTTTGTCA